>CAUYSK010024535.1:0-78371 GCA_963575035.1 Avahi laniger
TAAGTAGTATTTTCCACCTGATGAGGAACAAATATTTGCTCCTGATGAGGAGCAAAAATACCATAAGGAGCATGATTAGTATCTGGTGATGGAATGGGTGTGATTTCCTTTTACGGAGATTCTTGGCCGAATTGTCTTTGAAGCTGCAGTTATGACAGCGAGAAAAATTTGCAAGAGTGACTAGGGAAGTGTTGTGTTTAAAATCACATCATCCTTGTACATTCTTTTTTAAAAGCATGGTTAGATTTTATTTTCAAGTTTTTTTAACGATGTAGAACCAGGTGGTATTAATGCCAATATTATAATCTTTAGAGGCAGATCTAACAAAGGGAATTATTATTTATTAAGCTTCACACTAATTTATATGAGTCTCATGTAAATTTCAGAGCAACCCTATCTAAAACAAGAAGAAAAGTGAGAGTCAGATTAGATAAGTACTTTGCCCATGGTTATATTACACAGTCAAAATGGTTGTCTAATTTCAAAACCCAGGCTTTTTTCCCCTCTTCCTGCAAGAATTTTCTTATTTGAAAAAGAAGTTGCAAATATATAAGTTGCTTGTATATAATATTTACATATTAAATGCTAATGAATTATTAATACTTCTGTTAGGTTTGGTCCCTCTGTGTCTCTTTGTCATTTAGGGCAACGTTTACCTCCACTTCTCCTTTCATAGGACTACTTCGGATCAGTTCAACACACATTTGTTGAGAACTTAGTAGTTTCCATGGATAAACACTAGGAACATGAAGATAAATAATGTAAAATCTCTTCCCTAAAAGAGAGGAAGAAGTTAGGCAGATAATGAATGTGGAAGCATTCTGTAAACAATGCAAGGCATTGTTGCTACTGCTATTAATAACAGTAGCAATTATTATTTTAACATGTCAGACCTAGATTAGATTCGATGTCCCCTTTTTCTTGAAACATTTCCACTAAAAATATAACAACAGACTAGAGGCAGTCTTTAGTAATTTGTCAGTCTCAGTCAATGAATTAATGGTTCTTGCTATTACCTTCAAAAGTAATTCCTTGTTATTAACTTCAAAGACAGCAAGTTGGTGATCTGTAGCATGCTAATGTCTAATTAGCCATCCTATATTTCTTCCTTCTACTTTTGAAATAGTGCAAAGAACCAACCTCCTACTAAACAAAGGGAGAAACCTTTTCTCCCCTCCAGAAGTCTGTGAGTGGGTTTATTCTCTTCTTTAATCCTTATTCATCTTCTTAAATTCACTGCATTGGGAAGACTTGATAATTGGACACTCTGAGGCACACTTTATTTGTGTAATTGAAAAGACATGGGTGTTTCAAAAATCTTGTTGATTTTTTAGAAGCAATTATACTTGAAATAGGTAGCTTTGGAAAACTCATTTGTAGATTTTAGAAATATGTTTGATACTGATACTTTACATTCAATAAACATATTCAAACAAATATGAGAGAATTCAGGAAACCTAGCTACTTTCTTGGCTACAAACTAAATCATGTCTCTCTTTCTCTTCTAGGACAATCCATTTTTTGATCTGCACTTCAAGAAAGTGTACAGTTTGGAAGCATATAGCTGTGCTTCTAAATATGCCTTTGCTCGAACAGTAAATAAGCTGAATCATGCATATCTTAAGAAGGACTTACAGATTGTGAACTTTGATTCTACTTACATTAATGATGATTCCATTTGGTCCTCCAACAATAAGGATTGCTTGGTCCTTATGAGAATATGCTTTTATGCTTTCAATCTTGTGTGCTTGTCCCTATGTCCCTTGCCACTCTAAAGATGTATACCACATTCGTTCATCAGTGTCCTATGAAAATGATTCCCCAAGTAAATATTGATAGTCATAATTTTTTCCATACATCAGTGACTATTATTTATATGAAAATAAAGTAATGCTTTGTGAATTGCAGTGAAATGTATTTTAATTCAATCATTCAACATTTGGGACTTTTTGCCAATATGTTTCTTGGTAACTTTGGAAGGAGTTTGATGGTTTTGACTAAATTAGTATTCTGCTGAAGAATAGCAAAAAGGACCATAAAAGACCTAAATATACAGAAAAACATCCTGTGTTCATGGATAAGGATACTTAATATCATCAAGATGGCAATACCAACCAAAATGATCTGCAGATTCAATGTAATTCCTACCAAAATGCCAACAGCCTTTGCTGCAGAAATGGGAAAATCAATTCTCAAAATTCGTATGGAATTTCAAGGTACATCAAGTAGCTAAAGAATCTTGAAAAAATCAGTACAAAGTTGTAGGACTCACACTTCTTGATTTCAAAACTTACTACAAAGCTACAGTAATCAAAACAGTGTGGTACCTGCATAAGAACAGACCTATAAATCAATGGAACAGAATTGAGAGTTCCAAAATAAACTCATACATGTATGGTCAACTGATTTTTGACAAGGGTACGAAGTCCATTCAAAAGGGAAAGAATAATCTCTTCAATAAATAGTCCTGGGATAATTGGATACCCACATACAAAAGAATGAAGTTAGACCTCACACCATATGCAAAAATTAACTCAAACTGGACTGACAACCTAAATATAAAAACTAAAAACATAAAACTCTAAGAGCAAAACACAGGGATAAATCTGAAGGACCTTCAGTTTGGCAATAAATTCTTGTGACATCAAAAGCATAAGCAAAAAAATAGATAAACTGGAGTTCATTAAACTTAAAAACTTTTTACATCAAAGGACATTATCAAGAAAGTGAAAAACAAACCTACAAAATGGGAGAAAATATTTGCAAATCATATATTTCATAAAGGTTCGATACCCAGAATATATAAAGAATTTCTACAACTCAGTAACAAAAAGATAAACAACCCAATTAAAAAATGAGCAAAGGACTTGAATAGACATTTCTCCAAAGATATACAAATGGCCAATAAGCACAAGAAAAGATGTTCTATGTCTTAGCCATTAGGCAAATACAAATCAAAACCACAATGAGATAGCAATTCACACCTACTAAGGATGACTATTTAAAAAAAAAGTGTTGACAAGAATATAGAGAAATTGTAACCTTCATACATTGCTGTTGGGAAAATAAAATGGTGTAGCCAATGTGGAAAATCGTTTTGTAGTTCCTCAAAAAGCTAAACGGAGAATTACCATGTGACCGAGCAATTCTACTGCTAAGTATATACCCAAAGAAATTGAAAGCAGGAACTTGAACATGTATATGTATAACAATGTCTACTGCAGCTTTATTCACAACAACCAAAAGGTGGAAACACCCGAGTATCCACTAACAGATGAATGAATAGACAAAATGTGATATAGCCATGCAATCGAATATTATTCAGCCTTAAAAAGAAATGAAGTTCTGACACATGCTACAACATGGCCGAACCTTGAAAATATTATGATAAGTGAAATAAACCAGGCACAAAAAGACATACATTGTATGATTCCTTTTATGTGAAGTATCTAGAATAGGTAAATTCAGTGACGGAAAGCAGATTAGAGATTAACAGGGAATGGGAGGAGGGAAGCATAGCCAGTCAAGGCTTAATATTTATAGAATTTCTGATTGAGGTGATGAAACAGTCTGGGAAAATGGAGATGACTGTACAACACTGTAAATGTAATTAATCCCACTGAATCGTACATTTAAAAATGGGTACAATGGCAAATTTAATGTTACATATACATTACCACAATTTTAAAAAATAATGTAATAAACTAAAAACCATTGAACTATACACTTTAAATGGACGAATTGTATGATATGTGAATTATATCTTAATAAAGCTGTTAAAAAGGAAAAAGACCCGAAAAAATAAGGAAATCTTGTCATTTGTGACAACATAGATAAACCTGGAAGATATTATGTTAAGTTTGTCTCCTTAAGGCAAACTTTTTTTTCAAAATAAAAACAATTTTTTAAAGATCTATTTGAGTTGATTTCCTGTGAAGTAGATAAACTATCAAGAAGGCCACCATTTACAGACAGCATCAAAATGTGGAAAAACGGGTTAGTTGAGTCTCATACCGTGAAACCAAGTCATCTAGTTATCTAGTTGTGTTGAAAGTTATTCATATTGATGAGAATTAATGAGGACAAGAAGTAAAAACACCTTTTAATCAAAGCAGGCAGTAAAAATGATGATAAAATGCTAGAAGAATCTTATTATTCTATGCTAAGCTTTGCATCACCCTCTCCAATAAATAAAAACCTATCCATATAGCTCAAGTGTTTTCTTCTTGAGGGAAAAGTTCAGACTGTGGTTAACAAAAGCAACCACTTCCTATATTAGAATGATGTCTTTACAGAGAGAATAAAGATAGTATCTTATTCACCTTTGGATTAGACACGGGAGGCACTCAAGATATGTGTATTTATTTTTTTGACATGTAATTCTTATAAAGGAAATATGACTTTTGAGGTATTTACTGAAAACCTCATCACATTAGCATTATTTCCTCATGTTTCTTCTCTCTCCCCTTTGCCTTCTCTGTCTTCTTTCTTCCCCTATTTTTTTTCTTAAAAATTTTTTTATAAAAATAAAAATTATTTCAATCTATTTTTATTTTGTTCTGTCAATTTTTGATTAATTTTGCCCCAAATGTTTTCACAGGAATCTTCCTCTGCTTTTTCAGTTTAATGCCTCTGCCAGCCAAAATGTCTTTCCTTCTCTATACTCTTTCCTCATCCACTTTTTTCTTTTACTCCTCTTTCACCTTAAGCACTGCAAGCAGTTTGAAACTCCTGGGACCTAGGGGCCAAGAATGGCAGAGTCACCCATACAGACATTCAGGCTGCACAGCACAACCACAACCACTGGACACTCAGTCCTATCACGGACACAGATTAATTTAGATGACAATGTACGAGTAAGCTCTTTGATGTCAGGCCACCCAGCGCAGTTCTGGAGCAGTGGACAAAAGCTGACTCCTTCATAAACCCTCATCAGCACTCATGCAGAACACCTACGAACACTCTAGCAACTGTCTGTGCCCTCTCTTGACTGCATTCTGAGCATCTCTTTGTACCAGCTGGCTATCTGCACAATAATGCTGTGTGACAAACAGCCCTAATTCTGAGTGGCTTAAAAACAAGCCTTGGCCGGGTGTGGTGGCTCATGCTTGTAATCCCAGCACTCTGGGACCCTGAGGCAGGAGGATTGCTTGAGCTCAGGAGTTCAAGACCAGCCTGAGCAAGAGCAAAACCCTGTCTCTACTATAAATAGAAAGAAATTAGCCAAACAACTGAAAATAGAAAAAATTAGCCAGGAATGGTGGCGTGTGCCTGTAGTCCCAGCTACTCAGAGGCTGAGGCAGAAGAATCGCTTGAGCCCAGGAATTTGAGGTTGCTGTGAGCTAGGTAAAAAAGAAAAAAAAAAAAGAAAAAAAATAAGCCTTAGCTCTTGCTCATGCACCTATAGGTTGACTAGAATATGGCTGATCTAGGCTGGACCCGGCTGGGCTGCACTCCGAGCTTCAGGCCAGGTTCAGGTTTGCCACACATCTCTCTTCATCTTTGGACAAATGACTACCCAAAACTTTTTCTTCGTTTCCTGTCAAGGACAGGAACACGAAGGGCAAGTCCAATTATTTCAAACTTCTGCTCATGTGATGTCCATTAGCAATCCATTGGTCAAAGCAAGTCACTAGGCCAAGCCCAAAGTCAAACAGCAGGGAAGTAAACTCCACATACCATGACGTGAATGGTAGGTGGAGTATCAAGGATGTGAATGTATAGTAGGAACAAAGGGGAATAACAGAGACCAGTAATTCAATCTGTAGACCCCTCATGCTGCTTCTCTTGCTCACTTGCTACTCTCAGGAGCCTGAGCCCTACTTGATGTTGTCTGCTCACCTAGACGGGGGTTGGGAGGATAGCTGGTGAATACACATCATGCCTTCTGCATGCCTGGGCTCTGGAAATCTCCCTTAGGTGGAGTTATTCCAGTTGTGCAATAACATACGCTTAAAATTTTTTTTTTTACTTTTAAAAAGTAAAAAGTATGCTTCATTTAAATTCATACCAAGGTATTACCTGGGCAAGGAAGTAGTAGCCCCACAGGGTGGGTATTTCCAGTGGTCATCAGTTTTCATCCCACAGTCCTTAAAGGCCTGGTGAAAGCTGGTTCACCTTTGGGTTCTGCGTGGCACATAGTACAGTGCCTGCCCCAACAGATGTTTTCTAAATAGTCATTGTTCGAAGTAAGTGATATTTTATTTGAAAGATAAGATTTATTTTTTATAATAAGGTGACCTAAATTTTAAAGGTATGTCTTTGATTCATATTTGCCATACTTTCTGTTTGTAAAATAAACATTTTTTTATCCTAAGTAAGCAGTAAATGAGTCTATGATTCTGCAAATCTGTTGACTAAGCTTTTTTTTTTTTTTTTTTTTTTTGGCAGGAGGTGGGTTTTTGTTTGCTTGTTTGTTTTGAGACCTGGTCTTACTCTGTCACCCAGGCTGGAGTGCAGTGGCATGATCACAGCCCATGCAGCTCCTGCACTCAAGAGATTCTCCTGCCTCAGCCTCCTGAGTAGCTAGGACTGCAAGCATGTGCCACCACACCTGGTCAATATATTTTTTTGTAGGGCGTCTCGCTATGTTGCCCAGGCTGGTCTCAAACTCCTGGCCTCAAGTGACCGTCCTGCCTAGGCCTCCCAAAGTGCTGGGATTACAATGTTACCCTTGAAGTCTGGTTGTGGAAGAAGCTTGAAAACTTTCAGTTCTTGGGTAAGTGAAGTCAAGTCCTGATAAAAAAGAACTGATGAACCCTTTGGTCACTTGTTTCCATGACCTCTGACAGTACCTTATTCATGATGTAAGACAGCCATTTTCCCTTTTTTGGCCATGAAATTGTGAAATAACATAATTATTTCCCATATATTGTAGGGGTGTTTAAGGAGACAAATATTTGCTTATCTTACACAATCATTTAATTCTCTACTCCAAAAAAATCCTCCTAAAAGAAAACATCACTAAATAGAATGGTGGTTGCCAGGAGTTGAGGGGAGAGGAAATGGGGAGTTGTTTAATGGATACGGAGTCTCAGTTTTGCAAGATGAAAAGAGTTCTGAAGATGGATAGTGGTAATGGTTGTATAAGACTATGAATGTACTTAATACCACTGAACTGTACTTGAAAATGATTAAAATCATAATTTTATGCATATTTTAACACAAAAAAATTTAAAAAAGAAAATATCATTGAAAATATTAAGAAAATAAACAATCCACTGTGTTTTAAAAAAATTTTCCCACCCCTAAACAAAAAACCAGACATTAGAAAAACCATAGACTGTCCTAAAAATTATCACAAGAATATTAAGCCAAGTAAAAATACTTATAACTCTCCCCCAAAGCAGAAATTGACAAGCCCCATTTATGTTTCACTGTCAAGAAAACAAAGTAAATTTTGCAGATATTCATAACTTTCAGAAACAAACCTTCCTTATTTCAACCATGCAGATGTAAATTTTGTAACTAGCTTTTGATAAACTAAGTTTGTATTGATGGCTGGTCCTAATGTCAAGCTTTTGTACATTGTTCTAATACAGCTATTTAGGCTGAAGGACTTACTGCAGACCACTTTCACTGAACTTCTCCTAACAATTGTGCTTTTCTATTTCATGGTTTAATTTTCCTTTTTTGCTCACTACCAACTTTAAACATTTTGCCTGAAAGACTGAAGATTCTGTGGGAAAATAGGTAATAAGCTTAGTGTAGAAGTATCATATTTTATACACAATTCTAAGCAACTACAGTCTTAGGGACTCATTTTATGCCTTTCCTAGGAAGTCTTTGATTCTCATTACCTTCATTAATGGTAAAAATTAACTATCTACACTACCTGTCGCTAAGTAACAATGGCAACAACAACAGCCTTATCGCTGTACAGTTTAAGTGCTACTTACCGGAAAGTTACTTCCTGTTGTTTAAACATTTACTACTTAGTGTAGGTGCAAATGTATCTTCCTGTTGAATGTTATCCACAGAAATGGTAAACAATTTAATAGTACTTTGGGATAAAGGAGGGTATAAGTTTAAAGCAGTTAGAGTATTCAACTTTAAATCTGATTTTCCATAAAAATAACTGCAGTCAAGCCTATGAATTCAGTTGTAGTTATCTTGGTTTGCTTACACTTCTAGGCTGCAGGTCCAGGCTTGCCAGTGGCATGATGCCTGGATTCCCCAAGTGCAGAGAAGAGAAAATCCTGTGTCTCATGTTGGACCCAAGTGTATTAAAAAAGTCATACTGAGAATTATTAACCTCTACTTAAAACCAAAGTGTCTATATGGTGTCCATGGTGGCCAGTTCCCGGAAGAGATTCAAAATTAGGTGGGAGATGATCTCTGCGCTTCTGGGAGAATCTCCCAGAATGTGTATAGGAAGCTCAGCAGTGTGCATTTGTAATGTCATCCCACAACACGTGTACTAAATTAGGCAGCTGCATTAAAAAAAAAAAAAACAACTTTTCAAGGGCAATGGGATTCTGCAAACCAACCTTTGCCGTCTTCGTATTTATTTGTATGTCTTATTATATTACTTTCCCATGCTGTTCAAATATGCATCTATTATCTAATTAATAGGTATTTGTAATATCTATTTAATTAATATTGAGGCAGGTAATTACCACTCTCATTTAATGGCTCCTTGACTTCCTCTTACAAAGCTGCAAATAAATGGAAAGCATCATGTGGGGCTATTTACATTTGTTTCTAACAAAATCTAAAACAGACACTTCTTCCTTTCTGTGACCGATAAATCCATTTATAAAATAAAGAATCTGGGAAGTGGAGCACTATGACTCTCATTGTTCCCCCGTCAAATTACTTGGTGTTTTTGTTTTTGGTTGGTTATTTTAGAGACAAGGTCTCACTGTGTTGACCAGGCTGGAGTGCAGTGGTTTCATCATAGCTCACTGTAACTTCTAACATCTGAGCTCAAGTGATCCTCCTGTCTCAGCCTTCTGAGTAGTTGGGACTGCAGGGATGTGCCACCACACTCAGCTAATTTACTTTTTGTAGAGATGGGGGTCTCACTATGTTGTCCAGGTTGGTCTCGAACTCCCGGCCTCAAGGTATCCTCCCTCCTCGGCCTCCCAGGAGGATTACTAGGATTGTAATCCTAGGGGTGCTAGGATTACAGGCATGAGCCACCGTGCCCAGCCTTACTTGGTGTTTTTTGTGTTGATGCTACCAGTCTGATATCTCTGACAAAATGTTCTTCCTTTCCTGGATGGGAACGTGCATCATTAAATTATAAGAAAACAATGCCAGGAAATATAAAAGAGAACAATCAAAGTAACTGACATAATGAACGTCCCCAAAATTAGGAATAAGAAAAAAATGAAATTATGTAAACCCACACAATTTGAAACATTTGAAGGCTCCTTACCTTCATACTCAAATAAAAATCAATCAGACTTAAATTAAGAGACAGTTTGGACGTCAGTAAAAGCAGATTTTGTGGAAGCCCATTTCTACAAGATCTATGAGGTTTCTCACTCAAAAATGAAAAAAGGTCCTCAAAACCAGTTGAGCACTTTATCAGGCATGGCTCTCAAGGGAGTGGGATGCTTCTGTCCTTCCTCCCGGAGGGCTTTCAAGCTGAGGAAAGGGAACTTCTTCCCACTTCGAAAGGTACAAAATGAGTGTAGGTTACTCCGAATGCTCTGAAAACATCAAGTCTCCACAGCTTCACGTCTCTGCTTTATCGTGCACAGTAACAAGAGCGGTTTCTCTGAGGAAAGAATTGACTTCTGTAAATCATCAATATTTACTATTCTTTACCTTTTTTTTTTGAGACAGGGTCTTGCTCTGCCACACAGGCTGGAATACAGTGACCTGGTCATAGGTCACTGCAGCCTCGAACTCCTGGGCTTCAGGCAACCTTCTTGCCTCAGCATCCTAAGAAGCTAGGACTACAGGTGCATGCCACCACACCCAGCCAATTTTATGTTATGTTATTTTATCTTATGTTGTTTTGTTTTGTAGAGATAGCTGGAAAGGTGGAGATATTAACTCAAACAGAGAAAACTGGGGGGCAAGCAGTGTTTGGCCATCTCTCATGTACCATTTTAAATCCTCCCAGACTCCCCTCTTATTCTGGGGGTTGCTGCAGTGACCAATTCCGTGCAGGCATCAACTGGCTTCTCTCAAAGGCAATATAACAGCACCTTGTCTCTCTCACTCCCTACCAATAGCATAGGATACTGCATCTCATGTCATAGCATGGAATACCTGCAGAAACCAGTCCCCCATGCATATGTACAACTAGATGTATACAGTGAAAAATTTGCCCAGTGACAAACAGGAGTCAGTGTATAAATGTTTTCCTCTCTCTCCACTCCAGTGCAGAGCTCTGAGACATATTTCACAAGGCTTCTCAGAAAGTACCATAAAGTCAATCCACTAGTTACCCATGACAGGAGTCGATTCAATAACGTATCCTTGAATTGGCTTTTCCTCTGAACCCCAATCCTATTCCCTGAACTCATATTCTCAGGTAAACTACCAGCACGTGAGCCTGTGTCTTGGGCTCTGCTTTCACAGGAAAGCAGGCACCAAAAGTGACTTTAGCAAGCCAATTCTTCAGTATGGCATTTTGGAGCTGGACCCTACGACACTGATCACAAGACAATAAGGACCCCTGCTGGTGGTAAGTGGTGAGCGGTAAACTGCAAGTGGTGATAACCCCTGGCATGCAATAGGGCCACAATTACTAGGACTCTTAACATAGTATTAATACACTGGAATGAGGTACAGGCAGAAGATGAAGCATTGGATTATATTGTGGATATGGTACTCGAGCATTATGGAATCAATTATAATTATAAGGCAGGCTGACTTCTGTTAACTGCTTTGGAGATCTTAATAAAAGGGAATAACAGGCTCGATTCATCTAACTATCAAATCAGAGTATACTATGAAAGCCAGAGGGCCTCTAGGGCAATGCAGCCACTGAGCAGACTGTGCTGAAAATCAGCCCCAGCATCTAATCATAAAGGCTGCATGGATGCAAAGGAGGCCAAATGCACAGCCTTGAAATATCACCTATGTTAAAGCCAGGACGCTAATAGAAAAATAATGAACTTTGAGATCTAGAATGCGGACATTTGTATGGGCCTTATCATCTTAAATCCCCAGAGTTTTTTCATCCTCTGCGCCAAGTTTTCTTCTTCTTGATAAAAGAAAGCAGCTTTCCTTGTCTGGAAACGCTGCAAAGAATATACCTGAGGCAAAGGCTTCATAATAGGACCTAATTTTCCTCAACATCCACCTCTGTTACCACTACTACACTGTGTTTCCCAGAAGTAAGGATGTTGGAATGAACTTACTATAAAACTAAAGTACCTACCACTTGGACGTGTTGCCCAGAAAAGCTGGGATGCAGGTTGCCCTAATGTTCAGGCCATTTTTTCCAGCAGATCTTATGTTGCCAGAAGGCTCTATGATGGATAAGAGCACTGTGGGAAATCTCTGGAAAGCACCAGTAAGACAGTTGCAGCACAGTTCCCTAGTGTGCTGTAGGGCCATGACTTCTGAGGCAGAAAAGTAATCTCCCTTGGGAAACTAGAGCTAGAGATTATCAGTCCAACCAAATCATAAGTGCAAAGGTGCAGATGTGATCTATTGAAGTATGGAAATCATGTAGGATCTAGCCTGAGTAGGTCCAGAAGACACAAGTAAATTACACGAATATGTGATTCAAACTCCCATAGCGCTTACTTTTACAGCGTTGACATCTCTTCCTCCACTCACTCCTGTGGCCTCTCGGGAGTTCTTTATGACTACCTAACACAGAATAAAACATTGGAGCCTGGTTCACAGATGAGCTGGCACATTATGTTGGTGGGTAGTTAAAATCTGACTGCTGCACTTTAGCCCCACTCGGGGATAGCTGTAAAAAGCGATAGCCTATGGGGGGATCTTTCCAATTGGCAGAGGTTGGAGCAGTGCATTTTATTGTTCGCTTTATATAGAAGCAGAAACGGCCTGAAGCAAAAATATTTGCAGGCTCCTACAGTGACTCTGCCAACATCCACAATCACCAGAACTACAGCATTCTTGATCAATGTTACCTCAAACAAGAAATCTATTTTATAGCCCCAAAATAAGTGACAATATACACACGACCATAGAATTCACTGTTTATCAGATATTGCCATACCCTTCATCAGTCAGATGCAGCTAGCCATATAAAATGGTGGAATGGCCTGTTACAGGCTCAGCTAATATGCCTTCTTGGGCTTGGGACACGATTGTACAGCATGTGGTAAATGCACTGAACCAACCAACAAGAGTACCTCCAATAGCTAAAGACATGGCGCCCAGAAACCCAGGAATGGGAGCAGAGTTGGTCCATTTTATTATCACTGCCAATGATCCACTTGCAGAATCTGTATTTCCTGCCTCTCAAATTTAGGCTTTGCTAGAATGCAATAATTGGTTCCCCAGGGGTGTGTGGGGGGATGCTTCCACCAGAATACACACAATGGAATTCATTGCACTTGAAACTCTCACTATCACTTGGTCACTTTGTGTTTCTCACCGCAGTGGAGCAGTGGAGCAGCCAGCAAAGTACGTTGTTACTATGCCGGTAGGAGTATTCCATTGTATTATGGAATTGCTGCTACACAATAGCAGTAGGGAGGAATGTATCTGGAATCCAAAGAATTCACTGCGGCTTATCTTAGTGTTTCTGTACCCAGGGATAAATTGAACAGGCAATTATGGCAATCATGGCTCAACAGGAGCAAGGAAAATAAAGGCTGAAGGTCTGGGTGACTCACTAGAGAAACAACCTAGATCAGCTGATGTGCTGGCCAACAGTGAGGAAAAGTTAGAATGGGGAGTGGGAGGGGGAGTTAACGAATACAAGTGTGGTCTTGACATCAGCGCAGCAGTGGAAACCGAAGCTTATTCTATGAACTCTGTTATGGTAAGTCCTTGCCGAGACTGTCGCTGGCCATCACCTTGAAGGGACCTCTGTGAAGGACTGGACTTAATGGAGGGCACAAGAAAATCACAGTGGTGCAAATAGTAGACTGAAATGAACACCTACTGTGCACCTTCTGTCACTGCTTCAAATCCCTTCAGCCTCTTATTCTAGCCACGGCTGCAGCAACCTGCTCTGAGCAGGGTTTGATGAGCTTTGGGCAAGTGCAACATGCATCTCTCCTCTCACTTCCTGCCCCAGCATGTCTTGATGTGGGAGCCAGCTTGGCATTAAGTGTGGAGTAGTCAATGTCCAGAAGCACTAACCTTTCATCAAAGGGGACAGGAGCCAACATAAAAATGCTTCCTCCATTCTTGCCTTCAGTGGACAGTTCTGAGACTCATTTCATAAAGCTTCTTGGAAGGTCCTAAGGGATTGAGAAAACATTCAAACAATGACCAACTCGATAACACATCCTTAGACTGCATCTCCCTCTTCCTTGTTTCACTTCCCCTTCCTCTTCCCTCACTTTTGCTCACTGGGGTCAAATCCCCAAATAAACGATTGCACATAAGCCTCATTTGGGGGGGGGATGGTCCAAGAAGGGAGAGGAAGGAGGAGAATTTAATTTTTGGACACATAAGTTTGAGATACTTATAAGACATCCAATTGTAAATGTCAGGTAGTGGGCAGTGGACACACAAATCTGAAATTCAGGGAAGAGGTCCAGGCTTCTGGGATGCAGTTCATTTCCCAACTTTGAAGATGGCTGTAAACATACAGGTAAATAAAAGATAATAGGACAAAAAAGTACATGCAATTGTCATATAAAGAGTGTCCACAGTAAGTGTTCTTGAACCAAGCAGGAAGGACCTAAGGGATCTTTGTAAAGATAGGACTAGATCCTGCTCTTAAAAGGGAAGTCATTCAATAAAAGTGAAAAATATTCCAAGTAGCATTGACTTCAGCATATTAATCTTAGTAACAAACAGTTCCTTTCTATTTCTGCTAATTTTTCCAGCAAACTATTTCTTCAGATAAACATTGAAAGATACTTTGCACAGCTCATTTGTCTCAGTGAATCCATTCCTGGCAGAGTGAGTTCCTCCCTCTTTTGCATTCCCATGGTATTGTAGTCTCTTTTTCTGTACCTTCATTGTGGTGTTTACCTCAGTAGGCTGTCATTTATCCATCTATTTAATTCTGTCTCCCAGTGGGTGTGCCCTCCTTCTGAGTGGGATCGCTGCCTTTGTATCTCCAGCATCTAACACAATGCCTGGCATAGAGGTGGCTCTGGTTGTTTGTCAAATGAATAAATGCACCCATGAATATATTCCTGCAGCCTCTGGCAAAGGACTGAGTTGAGCAGGAGCAAAGAAATCGCTCCTTTGAATTTTCAGCACACTCATCTGACTGCACCTCCCTTTGGTCTCTATTTTGTGTCCTATTTTTAATATATTTGTATCTATACCTTGTCTAGTTTTACCATATTGTGAATTCTTTCAGGGTTGGACGCATGCCTGAATCTCCTCTGCACCTGGAATCAAAGTGTCTGGCATGAAACAGGTTAGGAAGATGGAATAAATAAATCATCTACCTTGCAACCAGCAACACTGGCATCATTTCTGCCTCTCAGATGTAAAAGTGATAAGCATCGTGGGGTGAAGATGCAGAGTCTGATTCAGTGGATCTGAAATGAGCCAGACAGGCCGTATTTCCTTAAAAGCCCCAGATGATGCCGAAGCAGCTGGTCCACGGACGACACTTTTGAGTTTCAAGGTCATGAGGGCAATGGTTCTCGACTGTAGCCGCATATTAGAATCATCTGGGAAGATATTAAAAGTATTGCTGTCTGGGTCCCACCTCCAGAATTCTGATTTAACTTAAGCTTTTCAAGTTTTTAGTAGCAAGGATGTAAAGTTAACAGAACTTTACATATGATAAATAGAAAACATTTAATCGAATCTCTTCTTAAGTGAATTGCTGCAAGTATCTGAATAAATAACTCTCCTAGAGAAAAGAATTACCACACAGCACCAAATCTTCGCCCGCCCAGACTTTCAGTATTAGAAGCCCCGCCCCTGTCTTTCTCTGACGCGCGCCTCCAGCGAGGCCTTGACCCGCCTCGCCACGCCCATTGGATGGCGCCCCGCCCCCTCCGCGTCTATTGGCTGCTCCCTTTTTCCCGGTACTTCTTCCTCCTTCTGTACGGGGGTCAGCTTCCGGCGTGGAGTTTGTCACGTGCCCGGATGTGGGAAGTGGTAGGGAACGGCCGCTTCCCGTTCAACGCTTTATTGAGGGGCGAATTCTAGTGGCGGTGGCCGCCCGGGCCCCATCCCATCTCCGTGTTGGAGGACCCGCCTCGGCACAGCCGGGCTCGGTCCGGCCTTGCGGTAAGCCTTCGGCCGCGGCGGCCCAGTAGTCCTGGTGGCGGCAGACAAACGGGCGCCAGGCTCTGAGGCGGCTGCTCGGTCCCGGTGCTGTCTCTACACCCGGGGTTGGGCACAGCTCCCTCGGTTGTCAGGCTCCCCTACCCTTCCCGGCTAAGATGCTAAGTTCTGTCAAACACCCTCTACCTCCTTGTCCTGGGGTTGGGGAGAATACGGAGCGAGAGGGGCAATCTTCACACGCCCTTCTAGGGTTCCGCCCATCGGAACCAGATTTCGTTTGTGCAGAACATCCCTGATCGTACGCTCCTGGTGTGGACCAGGAGAGGAGGGTGTGACACTGCCTCCCCCCTTGTTCAAATCCACCATTTTTTTCTAAATCTCTTAAGTGCATTTCCCTATCTCCGTGCATAGTTTTCTCTTCTGGATAACAATGCTCCGTGCCCTAAGATACCGCAACAGCATTTGGGGGCCAACCCACACGGGCACTCAGACTGACCAGCTATTTGTCACAACTGAGTTTAAGGAAACAAGAATAGACAGAATAAGCAGTGGCTGGCTGGCTTTGGAATGTGGTCAGACATGGGTTCTTAGGCTTGGAAAATAATTTTAGAGGCCCTTCAGTGATGTCTTTACTGTCTTACAGAAAAGTAGTGAAAGGACTGGAGAGTTAATCACTCGCCTCGTAGAATGTCAGTGCCATGGAAGCACGCGTCGTTTGTTATGTTCACCACTGTATCATAAAGCGCACTTAATAGACATCAGTATTTGCTGAATGAATGGACACATACTGCCTTTCATTGTGTTCTGTGTCCATTCTCTCTTGTTTTACCACTTACCATACACTCAGTCGTTGCTTTCGACCAAAGAGGGTCTGTGTGATGTACGTTGGTCACTGTTTGTCATTCATTTGGCCAGTTTTTACTATTCAGTTCAGGTTACTTCAACAGGTATTTGTTAAGTACCCACTAAGGACACAAAACTATGATAGAACAAGCATCCCTCTCCCTTCTGTGTCTCTCTCTCTCTCTTTTGGGTTTTGTTTTTGTTTTTTTTTTTTAGCGACAGGGTCTCACGCTGTCACCCAGGCTGGAGTGTGTAGTGGTGGGATCACAGCTCACCACAGCCTCCAACCCCTGGGCTCAAGCCATCCTCCTGCTTCAGTCTCCTAAGAAGCTAGGACTACAGCCACGTGCCACCCTATCCCAGCTAATTTATTTTTATTTTTATAGAGATGGGGTCTCACTATATTGTCCAGCCTTCTCTTTCTCTTTTAACAGAGTTCTTGAGATCCACGAGCTTACAATTTTATGAGCCAATTAGACAGCAAGTGCTCGATTGTTTAGTAAGTGCAGTAAGTGCCATAGAAATTTAGAGGACAGATCAATTTGGATTAAAGATCTTTATTGAATCAACTTCCTATAAACCATGAAGTGTAATTAAGCTTCAGATAGGGAGGAGATAATATTCCTGGCATGGAAAAGTGCCTAAGCAAAGATTTAAAGCCCAAAATGAACAAAGTACTTGGAGTGGAAAGTTTGTATTGGGGAACATTAGGAAAATATTGAGTAAGAGCTTGGTGTGATGGAAACTATGTTTTAAGATTATTTGGTTGTTGTTCAGGGTCATGGAAGCTTGCAAAGAGATAACCAGATGCTGTGGTGTTAACTAGATAAAGCTGATATGAACCAGTGTTAGCGTGTTGGCAGTGGGAGAAGAAAGGAAGGAATACATTATGTGTAGATGGGGGAAATCACAGAATGTGGGAGCAGATTTCCTGTTGGTGATGGAGGAGGGAATCAAATATTACAGATTTTGAACCTGGACATTTGCATAGTGATGTGAAAGTTGAAAAGGAGGAATCTTGGAAGAACTACAGCTGTTACGTTATTTGGTACTGTCATGTTAATTAATTTAAGCATTTATTAAATACCTACTTTGCCAAGTTCTAGGAACACAAAGATGACTAAGACATGGTCCCTGCCTGCGAAGAACTACTTTTAATGAGTGATAGAATACAGCTAGCTAGAAAGTACAATTCATAAGCACTTTGATATCAGAGTAGAGGGGAAATGTTAGAGGAGTAGAAAATAAATTATTCTTTGTATGTGGAGGGAAGAAGGGACTACTTCATAGAAGAAGCAACATTTTAGCATGGTCTCGAGAGATGAGTTGGAATTTCCTATGGCAAAAAAAGAACTCCAGGAAAAGAAAATTATATGAACTAAAGCCCAGAGATAGAAAACTAAAGTGACCAGTGTCCAGTAAAGCTTGGGCACAGGATGGAATAGAGCTTTAATATAGTGTCAAGGCCCTAAAACATATTAAGGGATTAGCAATATGATCACTTTATAGTAGGCCAAATGGAGATTAGGATGGGCAAAAGTATAGAAATGGAGAAGAAAGCAGTTGGGGAGAATTGTACTTCATGGCCTCTATATTCTCTGCAAGGTAGATAGTGAAGTCATTTGCAGAGAGGGAGGAGGCTGACACTAGAGATGGGGGCTGAAGGAGAGTAATAAGGATTTGCAACAATAGTCATGGGGAAACCATCAAAAGGAAGTATTAAAAAATTGCTGAATAACACTGAAAGTCCAGCTTGGCTGGATTTAGGTATTTGTAATGCATGCAATGAGCATGGATATGTTGCTTTTTAAAGTGGCATCTGGTAGCCCAAGAGAAGTGGAGAAAAAAATACAGTTTATGGAGATTGATAAAAAAACAGGATGAACTGCCTCAACCAGGGTAAAATAATTGAAGGTGATAGTATGGGTATAGGCAATGATCCCCAACCTCTTTGGCACTAGGGACCGTTTCATGAAAGACATTTTTTCCATGGACCAGGGAGGCTGGTTTTGGGGAAGGGGATGGTTTTGGGATGATTCAAAAGCATTGCATTTATTGCGAAGTTTATTATTATTACATTGTAATATGTAATGATATATTTATACAACTCACCATAGGTTGGGGACCCCTGGACTGTATAGGGAAATGAGCTGTGCCTCCAGGGTAGGTTGGGAAAGAAGTAAGTGTGGAGAAGCCAGATAGATTAAGAGAACAAGAAGGAGGGTGGTATCAGAAGACTGAGAAGAGGGGTGGAAGTGGGAACATGTGATTTTTATGAGAAAAGCAATTTTTGGGGTTGGAACAGAGATAGAAGTTTCACAGGTTGAGTAAAATATCGGAAAGACCTAGTTTACAAAAGTGTCATTGTATTATTAAAATGCATTGTAAATCATTTATTTAAAACTAATAATTTCTTCATTTCCCATAGAAAGAAACAGTATTTTAGAATTTAGTGCCCTCGGCAAGCTCACATGTATGAGATACTATACATTTGCATTGGAAAATAGTAATGTATACACACAAATATACATATGAAAAATAAAATAGAGATTTTTTAAAAAATACTTAACTTGGGCCGGGCGCGATGGCTCACGCCTGTAATCCTAGCACTCTGGAAGGCTGAGGCGGGTGGATCATTCAAGGTCAGGAGTTCGAGACCAAGCCGAACAAGAGCGAGACCCCATCTCCACTAAAAAAATAGAAAGAAATGATCTGGACAACTAAAAATATATATATATAGAGAAAAAAAAATTAGCCGGACATGGTGGCGCATGCCTGTAGTCCCAGCTACTCGGGAGGCTGAGGCAGGAGGATTGTTTGAGCCCAGGAGTTTGAGGTTGCTGTGAGCTAGGCTGACACCATGACACTCTAGCCTGGGCAACGGAGTGAGACTCTATCTCAAAAAAAAAAAAAAAAAAAATGCTTCAACTTAGGTATTGGTGTTTGAAAGACACTGAGTTAGATGAGAAAAAAGAAATATGTGGAAACCTATTTTTATAACAGCTTTATTGAGATAAAATCCACCCTTTTCAATTGTATAATTCAGTGAGTTTTAGTATAGTCACAAGATTGTACAACCAGCACCCCAATAAGAAACTCTATACCCATTAGCAGCCATTCTTCCTTTGCATCCATCCCCTAGCCACTACTAATTATTCTGTCTTTATAGATTTTCTCATTCTATATATTTCATATAAATGGAATCATATAATATATGATCTTTTGTGTCTGGCTTCTTTCACTTAGCGTAATGTTTTCAAGATTCATCAATGTCGTAGCATGTGTCAGTACTTCATTCCTTTTTTTAATGGTCAAATAATATTCCACTGTGTGGACATACCACATTTTGCTTATGTAGCACTTGATGGACATTCGGGTTGTTTCTAATCTTTGGCTATTGCAAATAATGCTGCAGTGAACATTAATGTGCGAGTTTTTGTGTGGACATATGTGTTCAGTTCTCTTGGGAGTGGAATTGCTGGATCATATGGTAACCCCATGTTCAACTTTTTGAGAAACCACCAAACTGTTTTCCAAAAATGGCTGTACCGTTTTACAATCCTGCCAGGATTGTATGATAGTTCCATTTTCTCCGCATCTTCACCAACACTTGTTATTTTCTGTCATTTTGATTTTAGCCACCCTAGTGGGTGTACAATGGTAAGTATCCCATTGCGGTCTTTACTTTGCATTTCCCTGGTGTCTAATGATGTTGAGTATCTTTTCATGTGCTTATGGCCACTTGCGTATCTTCTTTGGAGGAAATCTTTTCAAATCTTTTATTCAATTTTTAATTGAGTTATTTCTTTCATTGTTGAGTTGTAGGAGTTCTTTATATAGTAAACTATATTTAAGGACTGAACGTGGGTTTTAAATTTTTTTTTTTAAATCTGCGTGTTACAATACTTGGTGAGCACATCCAAACATTTTAGAGTTTGGTAACACTGGTTCTCTAATTTCATTTTCTAATTTACAGCTTTATATTTTCATAATGCAGGTGTATTAATATATTAAATCATCAAAATAAGATCATTTTAATCATAAATGGGACAGTATGAGGTGAGATGATTTTGAGAAAGAGCTTAATATTTATACTCTGAATTTTTTCAGTTAAGAAAAGATGACAGCAATCAAGCATGCATTACAAAGAGACATTTTTACACCAAATGACGAACGTCTACTCAGCATTGTGAATGTCTGCAAAGCAGGAAAAAAGAAAAAGAACTGCTTTTTGTGTGCCACAGGTGAGTATTTAGTAAGAAAAAGTACTTGTTTGGTATTCTTTTATTCCTTACCGGAATAAAATGTTGTTTTAAATATTCTCATTGCCTCTATAATTGGAAAATAGGGTGAACAAATTCATTTCTAAATTGTTTTTATTAAATATTGAGTAGATATAAAAGAATTTCTATGATATATATATATATATGGTAAAAAGACTAAACATACAGTGAACATTTGTGTACTCACCTTTCAGTATAAAAAGAATATTCCATTACCTTTGAAGTCTGCTGGGTGCCCTTCCTTGATCCCATTCCCTACCCTCCCCCATTAAGAGGTAATTGGTATCATGAATTTTGGTTTACTATTTCCTTGCTTTTCTTTATCATATGGCCATATTTATGTTTGTAATTTCAAACAACATATTGTTTGGTCTTGCGTGTCTCTTGCGTGTCTTTGACTTTACATAAATTGAATCATAGTGCATGTGTTCATTTGTGACTTTTTCCAGTCAATGTTATGTTTATGTTCATGAGTTTTATTTTTGTTCTTTCTGTACAGCCATAGTTCTTTCATATTCACTGCTGTGTAGTGTTCTACTGTACGAGTGTACCACAGTTTACTTACCAATTCTATAGTGATGTACGTTAGTTTTGTTTCTAGGTTTTGCTATTCAGACAGCACTTCTGTGAACATGTTTGTTCTTATCTCCTGGTATACACAGGCAAGAATTTTCTAGGGTAGATACCTAGATATGAAATTGCTGAGTCATAGGTATGTGAATTATCATTTCTGATCTAATACTAAGTTATTTTCCAAAATAGTTGTTCTAGGTATGTGTTTTGGGTTCTGTACATCCTAGTCAACACTTGTTTTTAAGGGGAGCGGCTTGTTTTGTTTAAACTTTTTTTTTCTTCAGCGTCTGATCTTCTCAACAGTTGGTTTTGCCAGACTATTAATTGTTGCCAATCTGGTAGGAGTGAAAATAGTACTTTATTATGGTTTTAAATTGCATTTCTCTAGTTAATAATAAGATTGAGTATCTTTTCATGAATTTCTTAGCCATTTAGTTTCCTTGTCTGTGATATTTACCAACTTAAGCCTTTTGCTGATTTTTTAAATTGTGTTGATTGTCCTTTTAATGATTTGTACAAGTTCTTTGTGTAATCTGGATATTAATCCTTTTTGGTTGTATGCACCCCAGTTTGTGGCTTATCTTTTTACTTTTTATGATGGCTTTTAATGAAAATTATAATCTTAATTAAATAAAATTAATCAATCTTGTCTTTTATGGCTTCCCCTTTTTATGTGTTAAGATATCCTTTCCTGATATCTTTTAGTCAGTCATAAAAATATTCTCCTATATTATCTTCTAAGAGTTTTATAATTGTATCATTCACATTTTAATCTTTAATTCATCTGTGTCCACATTTGTAGTGATATGTATGATTATGTCTGTTTCTGAGTTTTCTCTTGTATCTTATTTTATTTTGTTTTTGTTCTTACTCTTTCACCTAAATTTTAGAATCAACTTGTCAAGTTTCAGATTTTGGGGGAATTTTGATTGGAATTGTTTTTAACCTATAGTTCAATTTGGAGAGAACTTGCATTTTCATGATATTGAGTCTTCATGTCCATGAACATGGTGCAGTTCTCCACT
The DNA here is from genome assembly GCA_963575035.1 of Avahi laniger. Taxonomy (NCBI): domain Eukaryota; kingdom Metazoa; phylum Chordata; class Mammalia; order Primates; family Indriidae; genus Avahi; species Avahi laniger. The sequence goes on from CAUYSK010024535.1 coordinate 22,040, forward strand.
TACCTAGGTCTTTCATAAAGCCATTCTGTAAGTTTCATCATTTTCTCTAAAGGTTTTGCACATGTGTTGTTAGATTTATTCCTAAGTATGTATTTATTCTTAGATTTTTTGATACAATGAAAAATAATAGCCCTTATTAACATTAACTCATTTTTAAAATCATTTGTCATTAGACTCCTGAAATGTAGTTGTTTTTTTATGCAGATGTCTATCAATCTTGCTAAATTTTCTTATTCTAATTATTTGTCTATAAATTCTCTCAAAATAGTGATATTTTTCTTCCTTCCTTTATAGTCTTTGTATTTTTTATTTATTTTTGTTACTTTAGGTTGCTAGTTAGGACCATCAATACATCTTTGATCTCAAAGGGAATGATTTCACCTTTAAGTATGATATTTGCCATAGGTTTTTTTGAGCTATCCTTTACAATGTTAAGGAAGTTCCTTTCTACTCCTGGCTTCTTATGCTTTTTTTCTTTCTTCTTTTTTTCTTAATCATGAATAGATGTTGAATTTTATCAAGTGTTTTTTTATATTATTGAGATTATTATATAATTTTCTCCTTTGTTAGTGTAGTTAATAATTGTACTTGGTTTTTCAAATGATAAATTGACTCTTAGAATAAAATATTCCATTGATTATACCATGTATTATAATTTTAGGTACTACTAAAAATGCTATAATATTGCCTGATTAAGATTTATCCTGATTTCAGAGATTTTTAGATGTGAGCGGAAAAGTACATCTTAGATTTGATGAAATGAAGTATTATCCTTTGTGTATACCCTTGATTTACCCTATATTTGTTTTAAGATTTTTGCATCCATGTTCATTAGTTACATGGTCCTGTAATTTTCTCTTTTATACTATCTTTGGCTTTATAATCAAAGTTACAAAATAAATTGGAGAGCATTCCCTCGTTTTCTGTATACTGGAATAATTGTGTGTATTTGAAATGATTCATTCCTTGAAAGCTTGGCAAAAGATACCAGCAAAACTGTGTTGGACCAGTTTTTTGGGGGTGGGCGGTAAGGGGAGATTTTTTACTTACCAGTGTAATTTCTTTAATAATTACAGAACTTTCTGTATTTTCTATTCTTGAGTCAATTTTTCAAGTTACATTTTTTTAGGGAATTTTTAGGGTTTTTTAGGAAAAACCACTTACTTTTCAAATGTATTGACATTCACTTTAGTCCACTGTCCATTCTGCTGCCAGATTAATTTTTAGAAATTGGTAATTAGAAGATGTGATTTCCTTAATTAAGATCCTTTAATAACCCCCCCACACACACAAAAGTTCAGATAAAGGCCCTTTATGATCTGACCTCCCATCTTTTTCTGTAACTTCATTTCCATCTGTCTTATTGTATATACTGTCTATATTGAACTATTTATTGTTGTTCTTTGAAATGGCATTAGGCTCTGCCAGGCCTCTCTGACTTTACATATGTCAGTTCTTTTGATTTTACCTCATTCTTCCTCTAAAACTGTTCTGAAGATTTATTTCTCAAGGAATCTGCCTCTGACCCTCTAGGCTGATTATACACATTTATTAGGATTCTGTGCATTCCTCAATCATAGCAGTTTGTTGTAAAATATTAAACATCTTTTTCCATATCACATACTAGGCACCCGAAAGCTGTCTTTGCAAAAAGTGAATGAAGAAATGACTGAGAGAAATAATATTTCTAACGAAAGTGTGTGTTTTACTCAACAGTGACAACTGAACGCCCCGTGCAGGTGAAGGTGGTCAAAGTTAAGAAATCTGATAAGGGAGATTTCTACAAAAGACAGATTGCTTGGGCCCTTCGAGACCTTGCTGTGGTAGATGCCAAAGATGCTATCAAAGTATGTTTTTTTTAGTTCTTTGACCTGTGTTCAGAAAACGTCTTTCATTTATAACATAATATTTTCTATTCTAAGATGATCTAAACTTGTTTTGTGACCAGTGGTCTACCAGCTAATCAAGAATTAGTCTAAAATATATTATTCAACCTACCAGCCCCCAACTCTTAAGCTACTAAAAATAAGTACATACGTATGTTTATTTCATTGTTTTTGCTTTTTTAAAGCTACAATTATGTTTGTACATAAACTACATAAACTAGAGCAAAATAAAGAAAGTCGAATAACGTGATAATCATGTTAAAGGACCAACCGCCTATATTCCTGGCAGTTCAAAGGCTTTTCACAGAAATACTCTTTTTTACAATGAAACCAAGTAAAATTCCTTTGATTGAGTTAGATGTTTCTTCCTCCTCTCTGACCCTGCCCCTCATCTTCCTCTGCAGCCCGAAGGCCCCTCCAGAGCACTAGGGAGTACATGTACCACATCCACGTGTACTGTTGATAGGACTAACAGCAAGATTTGCGCTACTGAAACTACAGGTGCCCTTTAGCTTAACTCTGCATGTCTCATGCATTTATTAAAAAGGCACAAAGTGTAAAAAAAAAAATAACTGCCTTTGTAAAGCAATCTGATAAAATTCTGGTTTTACCCTTACCTTGGTACAAACCACTGAGGATCAAAAGTCTGGACAAAATGACAGGTAATTGAGTCAGATGCAAAAAAAGCAGCAAAAATAATTTTAGGAGAGCCCTGCATAACTGCACAGTTCAAATTTCTTCCAAATGCAGATAATGCCTCTTCTTTAAGTATTTTAGGCCAACTGGGCCTTTGCTTTATCCCTAAGGAGCACCTGATGTTTAGAAAAATGTGGAATGTGGAAACAGGGTTTGACAGGTACTTTGAAGGGGGAGGGGATGGAAAGAAAATTAGAATGGGATGTTTAAAAAACAGTTGCATAAATAATTTCTGTTACCATGGGGAGGGATCAAAGGTGGAGACTTTTTTGGTAGGTTTCTGTTTAATAGAAAATACTTTTAAGGGCTCTTTAAAAATGTACCTTTATGAAAATGCCTTTTTCCGTTCAGTCGTTTTGCATTTCACAGCCCTATTTACTTGTATAATTCACTAACATTGCCGAATGCTTATTTGAATGCTTTCTCACAGCTGATGCCTCATTGCTAACTTGCTTAATGGATTTTTTTTCATTTTATGTAGATACATTGGTGTGTGTACACTATATATGGATATCAAACATAAAATTTTTATACATAGCCTAACATTAGCCATTTAGTATCACACATTGATTTGTGTGAGTGTTGCCACTGGAGCACTCAGCTTCTTTTATGGCATTATGGGAAATATTCCCAGGGAAGATGGCATTTCCCATCAAGTTTCATATTAGTTGCCAATACTCTTAGATTTTTTATAAGTAATAATGCAATTATTATACCTTTTCATTGTAAATGCAGGTTTTTAATTTTTTGATGATTCAATTCTGTTTATTAAGCTGTAATAAATTGAACTAATTATTCCATGCTACTGTAATATGATTATTGTACCAAAGATCAAGTCCTGATCTCTAAAATATTTCAATTGCTCAAAGTGAAAGTCTGATATAACCTTTGTTTCCCCTAAATTTTTTTTTTTTTAAATGAAACAGAGTCTCACTCTGTCACCTTGGGTAGAGTGCAGTGGCGTCGTCCTAGCGCACTGCAACCGCCAACTCCCGAGCTCAGATGATCCTCCTGCCTCAGCCTCCCGAGTAGCTGAGATGACAGGTGTATGCCACCACACCTGAATGATATTTCTATTTTTAGTAGAGATGGGGTCTTGCTCTTCCTCAGGCTGGTCTCAAACTTCTGACCTCAAGTAATCCTCTTGCCTCAGCCTCCCAGCGTGCTAGAATTACAGGCGTGAGCCACCATACCCAGCCTTAAATAAATCAAATATATCATTATCCTTCTGCCTTGTAGAACATTAAGAACATTTGAACCTATTTTTTAATTCCTTGAATGTGAAGAAAAATATACATCCGTAAGTCTTTATTTTATATGTAATAATCAAGTAGTTCTACATTCAATGGTTGGGAATATTAGCCTGGTGTGGAATTATTGCTGTAACCTGGCTTAAGAGACATGTAGAAAGCATAAATGTCTTTCTCTCAGAATGGTTGAGCTACTTTGTCACTTGAAAGAACTTTAAGGCCTACTAGCATTTTTGAATTTTGAAACCTTTAATCATCCTTTAATCATCCTGTGTTTTCAAAATAAAAAACAATTAGGAGCAGTCCCTTCTTTTCACCTAATTTGTTCTTAGAAAGTACACCAGGATGTATATTATATTTTTCTCATATGTTACAATTAGAAGATACAGTCCTTATTAAGGAGTTAGTAGCAAAGCACAGTTATGAATAATAGTACATTATCAAAGAAAAGATGTAGTTCTAAAACTCCATAAGCAATTTAAAAAGAAAAATTAGGTCCACGTCAAAACTAGAGACTATTGTCCTCTTACTGATGAGGAAACTGAACCACAGAGCCACTAAATATGTGGCCTGTGATATATTTGAGGGAATAGGAAGAAAAAGACCACAACAGTTGTTGTTTTTCATCCAGCTTCTTTTGGGTAGTAAGCGAAGTTTTTGCTATAAATTGAGTTCTCTGAACCCTTCTCTTCGAGTCACTTCGCTGACTTTTTTATTTTTTTATATTTTTTGAGATGGAGTCTTGCTCTGTCACCCAGGCTGGAGTGCAATGCTGTGCTCATAGCTCACTACAACCAACCTCCAACCCCTGCGCTCAAAAGATCCTCCTACTTCAACTTCCTGAGTAGCTGAGGCTACAAGTGTGCACCACCATGCCCAGCTAATTTTTTAAAAAATTTTTGGTAGAGACAAGAGTCTTGCCATGTTGCCCAGGCTGGTCTCAAACTCCTGGCCTCAAGTGATCCTCCCATCTCAGCCTCCCAAAGTGCTAGGATTACAGGCATAAGCCACTGCCCCCAGCCTCACTTAGCTGACTTGTAACGGTCATTTTTTTCTAAGAATAACTTCAATTCTTTTTCTTAAGTAGAGTTAAGTAAATAATATCTTTTGTATATTTTTATTTCAGGAAAATCCTGAATTTGATTTACATTTTGAAAAAATATATAAATGGGTTGCCAGCAGTACTGCTGAAAAGAATGCATTTATTTCATGCATTTGGAAATTGAATCAGCGATATCTCCGGAAGAAAATTGATTTTGTGAATGTTAGCTCACAGCTTTTGGAAGGTAAAGTTAAATAAAAATGTATATGTAAAATCGAGTGTATCTTTAAGTGAATATATAATTCGACATTATTCAAAGTAATTAGAATGCTGAATTACCTTATATTGTAAGGAAATTTAAAAATAATTTTTATGGCAGAAATGATGCTTATTCATTATAGAATATTAATACATTAAATTAAATAAATAAAAATCACTTATAAACTTAATCCCCAGAGGAAACTACTGTTAACATATTGTTAGATATTCTTCTATCTTTTTTCTTTGCCTATTTAAATACTTTTTAAGAAAGAAAGAAATTTACATTCTGTTTTCTAACATACTTTTTCGTATAATATATTATGAACATTTTTCATGTTATTACTTACTCCAACATTATTTTTAATGGCACCATAGTATTCCATTATATTGATGTACCATAATTTATTTAACTAATCATTTATTTTTAGTTTTCCAATCTTTACTTATTTTAAACAGCTCTGGGATGAATATCCATGTAGCAGTATTTTTATGCAGAGTGTAGGTGTGGTGGTTAAGAACACAGCTCTGGAATCAGACTGCCTATGTTAAAATCTTGGCTTTGCCACTTACTGGCTATGTGACCATGCATGGTTACTTAATCTTTATATTTCAATTTTCCCTGTCTCAGAGATAGAGATAATAATAATATCTACCTTATAGGGTTGTTATGAGGATTAAATTGCTTAATATATAAACAAGATGAAAACAGTGCCAGGTATATAGTAAGTGCTCAATAAATAATTAGCTATTTATGTTATCAGGATAAAATTCTTAGATGTGAAGTTAATTAGGATATTTTTGATCAATGTATCTTTAGGAATGTTCCTATGCATTATTTTGTGTTAGAAGACAAAAACTCCACCGTTAATTACCAAAAAGGTACAACGAGATTGTATACTTTTAAAATTTCTTTCATAAAGACATAAACATTACAAGAAAATATTTCTGTATGCCTTATGGATATAATTTGCATTGTATTCTTTATCTCAAAGAAAGTAGTTTAAGTAACAGCTAGTGTGCAGGTGAACAGAGTTGTTGCTCTTCTTTATTGAGGAAAAAAACTTAGATTTGTCCTAAATTGTATATTAGCATTTAAAAATAGACACTTCTATTCTGTCAGGTTGAAACATCTGAAATTGTCAGTATTCAGCTACAAAAATGGCAGTTTCAGATGCTTCGAGCTATTAATTTATGTAGTCACTTGCCTCTGTCACTTCCGTTTTGTTTTACATATTCCTTTTCTGTTTGGCCATGGACCTTTATCTCCTCGAGTGTAGTATTCTTACTAATTAATAAACCTGCCACTGGTTTTAGGCTTGATGCTGGGGCTGGCAGAGGCAAGTCCCATGTAACAGACACCAGTAGGGCTGGACTTATGTGCGAGCCCACAGGGTTGCCATCTCACCAACGTTGGTCCCCAACATCTTGGCAATGAGTGTGTCGAAGGAATGACCTTCAAGAAAATTATGGTAATTTTTCATACCTTGAATCGTGTTTTAATTTGCTTTGAATGCTTTTTGCTTTTTATCATTTCAGGGTTGAAATTCTGATCAGTCAATGATTCACAAGCTTGCTGTTCTGTTTTCAAATATTATGTATTACTAGATGTTATGTATTGCCTAAGATGTATCTTAAACCAATACGTTTCATTAGGACAGTCATATGGGAAAATATGTATTCTACCTCGATCTACCTGATTAAGAAATATTACCAAAATCAATAAGAAGAGTATTGCTGTTTCTGAAACTGAAGTATAACTTTAAGGGGGAAAAAAAAAGGCATTTAATTTTTCAGGGCATAAAACAAAAGTGAAAACATATTCATGTTTATAAACATTAACCCTAATTGAGATCAATTTTAAGAATACTGAGAAGAGTCTTAAGGATCTTACTTTCAAAATCACTTTTTATAGATCAATAACTGTTGCTTTCGTTTAGTGGAGTTCAGGGAATAGCTTTATTAATGTCTACAAACTTGTTTTAGTTGGCCTTGAAATCATGGCCATTAATTCTCATTTTAAAAAAAATGTCACCAAGCTTTAGGTGATACTAGAAAACAAATAAACAATTATTACTACCACCGTTTAAGAGCGCTATCATTATCCAAGATTATAGACTTTTCTAATTGTAAATGCCAGCAGTGGCAACTTTGGTAGTTTTTGTCAGTGACTATTGAACGTTTGCATTAAATAATTGGAGCTTCTCAGAGAATAAGGTTTTTAAGAGAGGACTTTGTTAGCAGTTAAAGTAGAGTGAAGTTTTTGTATGGCCTTTTCATTTTCATTCTTTTACTTGCAGCCATGTTTTAAAAATATCTTTGACTTGAATCCTTAAATGCCAGCTCGAGCTGGTACCTCGTGTGCTGTTTTTACTTGACTCAATCTTGTCCTCGCTAACAGTGTTTTGTGACTAATCCTTTGTGAAGGAGTGCCTGGGTAAAGCTTTTGGGCCTGGAGTAACATAACTAGACTAAATGCATGAGTCACAACTGACCTAAAAATAATACCCAGGAAATGATTTGTTTTCCAGTTTTCTAAGGGTTGGTTAGTGCTGTTTTCTTAGAAGACTGAGAAAAAATAGAAATATAAATACATTTTTAGCCACTATCAGAAAATGAATAAGAAATAAACACTGGAAATTTAGCTTCTTACAGATCTTTCCACTTTGTAGTTGATCTCGATGATGTCTTTTGAGCCTTAATTTAGCATGAAGTTCAAATGAAATATGGGTAGTATTTTAAAAATTTAAGCCTGTATACTTTTCTACCCAGCTAATATTCTTTGCTTACTTTCCTCTGCTTTTTTCATACTTTTTACTCTCCAGAACTGCCTAAAGTTACAGAAGGTGCGTAACACCTTTTCTTATTATTCTATTCCATATATTTTTATTAGTTGCCATTGTTATGTACTGTTGGTTGCATATTTTATGAAATTATGTACAGGGACACACTATTTATAAAATTCATATCATAGTAAAATTAATGATAGTATTTATTATTGGCTATCAAAAGATGTTTCATGGAGGAGAAAATATTTCTGAAGCAATTATTGTGATCTTTTAAAATATTTGTTAATTGGCCGGGCGCGGTGGCTCACACCTGTAATTCTAGCACTCTGAGAGGCCGATGGGGGTGGATCGCTCAAGGTCAGGAGTTCGAGACCAGCCTGAGCAAGAGCGAGACCCCATCTCTACTAAAAAATAGAAAGAAATGATCTGGACAACTAAAAATACATATATAGAAAAAATTAGCCGGGCATGGTGGCTTGGCACATGCCTGTAGTCCCAGCTACTCGGGAGGCTGAGGCAGAAGGATCACTTGAGCCCAGGAGTTTGAGGTTGCTGTGAGCTAGACTGACGCCATGGCACTCACTCTAGCTCAGGCAACAAAGTGAGACTCTGTCTCAAAAAAAAAAACTTTGTTTATTTTAAATGTCTACTTGTATAAGGACCTGTATGGAATGGTTAGGGCAGTCCCTGCCCCCTAATGGCTAATAAGTGGTCACACATGACAGTTTAACATTTTCACTATGAACTGAAATGGACTCATTCAAAGGACCAGGAGCTTGGTGATACCTCTCTAAAGAACTTATATTTTAAAAAAAAAAAAAAAAGAACTTATATACTGTAATCTGTAATTGCCTTTACCAAAAGTTTAGTCCTCTCCTTTTTATTCTGGGATGTTATCTAAATCTTCCTAATGTCTTATCATTTTTAAGAGTAAATCCATTGTTACTTCAAATTAGCTGTTTTTTGTTCTGGGACAAAAGAACATATTTCAAGTTATGCTGAGTGTAAATATTCATTTTCATATAAAATAATGAAAGTATCGAGAGTTTGTGATTTAAATCATGTCCCAGTAAGTCAATGAAATCAATAGCTTTATTTAGAGTGGCAAAATAATGTCTTAGGAGTGAAAAATGATTTCATTCATTTTACTCTCCCAACCTCAAGCTTTATATAAAATGCCCACATGCTAAGTGTATTCTCTCAAAAAAATGAACTGAAACATTTATCAGAAAGCACTTCAGATTTGACCTCTTGATCTTTTGTTATGAAGCATGAAAACTATTTAAATTTTTATAATTTCAGTCAGCCATATTGTGTTCTCATATTAGAGTTATCGAGAAAGCTTCTATAGTTCATCTTTAGAAATTGTGTCAATGCAAATGACATTTTTTTAAACTAAGAAATGGAAAATTCAGTTAATATTTTCAGTGTCTAAAATAAATTGTGGATTGTAGATGCATTTTTCATTTTAATTAAAAGTTATTTGAACAAACAAAATATAACAAAAATGAAAAGAATAAAGATGACAAAAGAAAAATGTGACCTGGGAAAAAAAGGAAAGCAAATTGTTTTCATGTGTATTGAATTCATAGTTATTATTTTAGTAGAGCAACAACCACCTCAGGTAGGAAAAAATGGTTAGATTTGTTTCCACCTGTTTTTGTGTTTTGTTTTTGTATTTTAGATCAACGGTGTTTGGGGAATTGTGATGAAAGCCTGTTTTAACATTTACAAGTTAGTGTGTTAGACTGCATGCTTGTTATTTTTTTTTTAAGACTTTATTTCATTAACATGAAATTCTTTATAAAAAATAAGTTTTTTTTCTCCTATAGTTTGACTCATTCTTTCCTATTTTTCAGCCACTAAATGTAACCTGTTTTTAAAATTGACCTTACCTAGGTATAAGTACCATGTCATAGTTCTTCCTACTTTTTGACTATTTTATTTTGAATTTTTACCTTCTTTAAGAATCTGTTCCAAGTGGAGAAAATCAGAGTGTGGCAGGAGGTGATGAAGAAGCAGTGGATGAATACCAAGAGTTAAATGCAAGAGAGGAGCAGGATATTGAAATAATGATGGAAGGCTGTGAATATGCAATCTCTAATGCTGAGGCCTTTGCAGAAAAACTGTCCAGAGAGCTGCAGGTGCTAGATGGGGTAAGACTTGCTTATAATCTGTGAATAAGTGATTCATAGCGGATTAGAAGGCTGGTGATGTTCATATTTTACTGCCTTAGCACTTAAGCCATTATAGACAGCTTATTGCTGTCTTTATCTATAAGCACATTACCAGCTGCCATCAATCTTGCACCGTTCTTGTGCAAAAGATGGAACCATTCCTATTAAGCCAATGAAGGCAGTTGGCTGAGGTTCTGGATTTTGGAAGATTCTTGATAAGAAGTAATGGAAATAAAAAGTAGACAACCAGAAAACATCTTGGGGGTTGATTGCCCCAGTCTCTGAAACACCTCAGAATAGCTCAGTGCCAAAGAATAGCATATTTTTGGTTTGAAAAAAAAAAAAATAGGGATGAAGTAGAAAGAATGTTGGCTGAAATAAGTGAATCGTTTACCAAAAGGGAACAGAGTGTGGTGAAAACAGGAGAGCCAGGGGAAAAGATCTGTGACTTCTCCACTAAAATAGTTTAGAATAGAGCCTTTTAAATTGTATGCAGAATTTCTGAGTCTGGTATCTAAATGCAAAGCACCACTTAAGTGAGAATAATCTAAAACAAATCATTTGGGTTTTTAAAATTTTGTTTTGTTTTTAAGAAAAGGTAAGCATTTGAGAAATCCCTTATAGAATAAGGAACATTTTAAAGACTTAAAAATTTTTGGTGTTTTATACCTATAAGGTATAGAAGTTATGGGGTCTAAATCAGGCCTAGAGAGATTATATGAATATTCCAAGCTTACAAATTTACAAAATGCACTGGAGGCAAAGCCTAGAAGAAATTTCAAAGTGTCAAAGTAGAAATTGTCTGGGAATATTAAACCCCAATTCTGTTACTTAAGAAGTATCAGTGGTTCTGAGCCCTGCTGACTTTTAAGCTTGCATTGTATTTACACCTGAATTACTATGAATATTATATAAAATAACGTGTGAAACCACAGCACCAACTGTACAATATTCTTTTAATTTCTTGTCCAAGTTTTTTAATCACACTATGTTACTTGCCATTTTAATATGACTTAGTGATTTATGTTTTGCATTCCAATTAATATTGTATATATGTCCCAAGTCATCATATTGCTTTGCAATTTAGTTTTGCATTGGGCAGTTTTCTTATTTCAGGGAATTCAGAATCAGTAGTCAGAATCATTTAGAACTGTGATCCCTAACCCCTAGGCTGTGGCCTGTTACCAGTCCATTAGAAAACAGGCCGTGCATTACCACCTGAGCTCCACACCACACTCACACACCACCCCAGCCCCCCATCCTCAGTCCATAGAAAAATTGTCTTCATGAAGCCAAAAACGTTGGGGACCGCTGATTTAGAAAACAGTGATAAGGGGATAGTAATTCATTACTACTTTGCCTGGAAAAAAAACCCCAAAGTTGCAGATGAAAGAGAAAAGAAAAAAGATAATAGAAGGCTCTATCTTTTGTCTACATGCTCTTCCATGCTCTGTTAGTACCAATCACACTACAGTTATAAATTAGTTTCAAAGTGATATACAAGATTCAGAGATTGGTATACCACTGCTACCCTCTCAACTAAGATATTACAAAGGTCATTGTGCTTTTATTTAGGGTTTCACATAGATGTTAAGAAGAATAGAAAATTTCAGTAGCTGGTAGAATTGGAAGATATGTTACCGATGACATGGCCTAATGCCCCTAAATTTACAGAAATGAGAATGTGCCATTACTGATGATATACTCTGGGACTGAACCCTGCTTGTGTAGTCTGTGGAACTGTAAAATGCTAAGGCATGGCACCTAACCTTGATATTGAGGCAAGTGTTCCATCATGAAATACTGTTAGAAAGTAGAGGAACATAAAGTGAAAACTAAAGTAGATGTGTACATGTATATCAATTTTTGTTGTTCAACTTTCAAAGAGATTTAGCAACATTTTATCTGTATATTTCTTTTACACGTTTAAATAACATGAGGTGTTTTCTTGTCTTTAACTTTGTAGGCCAACATCCAGTCCATCATGGCCTCTGAAAAACAAGTGAACATCCTGATGCAATTGCTGGATGAGGCTCTAAAGGAGGTAGATCAGATTGAGTTGAAACTGAGCAGTTATGAGGAAATGCTGCAAAGTGTAAAAGAACAAATGGATCAGATCTCTGAAAGCAACCACCTAATTCATCTTAGTAACACTAATATTGTAAAACTCCTGTCCGAGATAGAGTTCCTTGTGGTAAGTGTGAATTACCAACAGCAACAACAAAAACTAATGACAATATATAAAACCCATTTGTAAACATTTCCTAATTTCCTTATGAGAGCAGGATTTAAAATATTTCCGAAGACCTATGATAGGATTGAGTAGCATCTTGTCTGTAAATTTCCCAAAGTTACATGTGCAAATTGTGTATTTGTATATATTCCAGAACCACATGGACTTAGCCAAAGGTCACATAAAGGCCCTTCAGGAAGGAGATCTTGCTTCTTCCCGAGGTATTGAGGCCTGCACCAATGCTGCTGATGCCCTTCTGCAGTGCATGAATGTAGCTCTTCGACCAGGTATGTTTGTTGGAGTGATAACAATCTGACCAAGAATTTGAAACTAATGCTGTAACTTGGTATAAAGATTTTGACAGGAAATACATGAGGCAAGTGGTTTAGGTTACATTATTAGCCACTCAAACAAGTTTCACGGATGTCCCAGCTTATTTCTGTTGACACTGAGAACTTTTGCACTTCAGTTCCTTCTGATGGACCATCAGTGACTCTAGTTTAAACGCCACGATCTTTCTTTAGTACTGTCCATAGAACCTAGCACAAAGTAGATGCTTTGGTTAGACCAGAGAGCATAAGGTTTTTCTAGGCCGTGGTTTCAAAACTTGAGTGTGAGTCAGAATCACCTGGAGGGCTTGTTAAAACAGAGGTTGCCAGGCCCATCCTGAGATTCAGTAGGTCTGGGCTGAGGTCCTAGAATCCACATTTCTAACAGCTCACAAGTGATGCTGACGCAGGACCACGCTTTGAGAACCACTGGGCTTTACCGTTTTTTCTCTTGCTTGCTTTTTATAAAGCAAGTGAATAAACCAGTAAAACTGAGTTCTTCAAAACTTCAGACATGCTTAGTGTTTCATTAAACATCAAGGAAATCTCTGTACCCATTAAATCCGTCAAGAAACATCATTCTGTTTCAGGCCATGACATGCTTTTGGCGGTCAAACAGCAACAGCAGCGTTTCAGTGACTTGCGAGAGCATTTTGCCCGGAGACTGGCCAATCACCTTAACAATGTTTTTGTTCAGCAGGTAATTTTATTTTATTTTATTATTAAAACTGACATGTTACTGTAGTTTATTTACATATTACCTAAAACTTAAATTTCCACAGAAAAAATTAATGTGTTTAACTGAGGTTGCAATAAATTTCTTCACACATTTATTTGATTTTAAGATTTTCAAATATGTGCTTATTCGCCTATGAATGTACTTTGGGCTTAGCTCCCTCCTTAGGTAGATAGTCTAGTTCTTTTAGGCTGAAACTCTCTGATTCTAGAAATCAGATAAATAACTATGTATCAATTGCATATATCATTTAGACATTCTTATTTATAAAAGTAGGTCCAAACTTGTTATATACTTAAAACTTGTTATATACTTACTGTTGGACCTGTTTTATTTTTCAGTATTTTGAGGTAAGAACCAGGCCTTGATTCAGTGTTTTAAATGTTTCATAAGCTCTATGTACTTATGTACATAGTATTCATATGAGAAAATGACTATAGCTCAGCTGTAAATTTCAGTTGATTTAATCTTTATATAAATGCTTTGCCTACATTTTTATATGGAAAAGGATGTTATAATTAAGGATGTGGTAATAATTTTAACAGTATTAAAAGCACCTAGAGGGATTTGAATAGAAAGCATTTTAATATCTAGTATAATGAAATAGGTTTCTTATGTTTTTTGTCTCTTATTCCTTTTATTAGGGTTATTGAGTGAAAAATATTGAGGGGAAGTCTTGTTCATCAAGAAATGCTATTTGAAAACATTGGATTCTTAGTTTTTACTTTGCAATATTCTAAAACAATTGTATTTACTGTATTTTATTTCCGATTAGTTTACTCAGGCCCTCCTTCAACTCTATAACAGGTCCTACTTTCTTTCGGTTCCTGTGAGTACATCAAATTTGGCTCAAGCTTCTCTAATTCCTTTTTTTATTTTCTATAAAGTTTGCTAAACTTAACAGCAGCAGAATCTTTATAGATTATAACATAACTTACTGATTTAAGCTACCCGTTAACCCGATTTGTAGCAGTTTTTTAATGGCCCATAGTAGATAGAGTTAATTTTGGTTAAAAAGGCATTTAATCTCATTCTGCTTGCCTTTCTTTCTGTGATTTTTTTCACCCATTTATTCCTTCATTTATTTAGTAATCATTTATTTGCCAGGTGATTGAGGTACATACCAGACATTCACTTGGGTTAAATGAGAGGCTGATCTCCCTGGAGTAGCTCACAGTCTAGGGAAGGGAGACAGACAGATGTATCAGGAAGGATAAATGTTGTGATAGTGGTACTGTGGGAACATAAAGGAAGACTGTCTCACTAAAGCATGGGAGGGGGAGGTCAGGGAAGACTCCCGCAGCATTTCACTTGACCTGAAAAGTGTCAAGAAAAAAGTAAACTTAGAAGTCACATAGGAAATACAATTTACATTTTGCTAACATTATTATTTTAGTAACATCTATTTCTACACAGTTCGTTAGTTTTTAAAAATGACACAATTGACAATGAGTTATCCACATTTGTATTAATAGATGATATTGAAAATACTAGACAATAAATAATCGTCCTTTCTGTACCCTTAACTGTTTAACATGCAGTTATTTATGATTTTGCTTCTTTGCCTTGTAAACTAATAGCTTTGTTTTAAAATGAATGCTTCCTATTTCTGAAAATATAGTATGTATTGTTACATGTGAGTGATGCATGTTAAAAACCTGAATGCTACAACAACCTAGGATATGCTGAAGAAGGTGGAAGCGGATACCCCACGTGTAAGAAAGAAGCGTTCTGTATGTTGAATTCAGTGCATCAGGTTACCTAGCAAAAGAGTGAGGAAACATGGGTATTTCTATTCCTGGTTGGGAGAGAAACTAGCTGGGAAAATTTAATGTATTATGATACATCTCTTTGTCAATCATGAAATTTTTATTGTTTGCCCATTGTATACTCACTGTTGTCCATATGTAAGAATAAAAAATGGCTCCTGCCCTTGAGATGCTTATAAGGAGGAGTTAAGACTAATGTACTTAAAGCTCTGCAGCAATGTATATAATATGGTTGCTAATTGTATTATGGATTGTAAGTGCTAAAGAGGCTTAATCAAAAGTGAGCTTACTGAGGATTTAAGGAGCCAGATATAGAATTGCAGATAAGGTAGAATTGGAACAGAGTCCATGTAGTACAGTTTATAGCAAATGTATAGTTATTAGAACATTTATAAATATTGTACGGAAGAATCCAGTGAAAATAATCTATTGATCACAACATAGCAGTAATTTAAGAGCATTGATTCCCAGACTTTTTAAAATTCACAAATCAGTAAAGCTAAAAGAAATAAAATTTGAAGACTGACTCAGTCACAATATTTTATTTTACCAAGTAAAGACCTTTAGAAAGAAATACTGCCATCTACGTTCACTGTCTTTTCATTTTAAAAATGACACTTTGGCACTAAAAGAATAGGAAGACATTACTTTCAGACTTTAAAAATTAATACATTTACTTCTTTGAGAAACTCACTCCCTTCATTTTATTTTTCTCATATTCCTGGAAGCCAGTAAAAAAAAAAAAATTGCTTTTGGGAATCACATATCCAGAGCATGCTATCTATGCAACTTTTATATTAATACCTCTGCATATCTATACTTCAGTGAAACTTGAAATGCATTTTTATATAATATTCACTTCTTGCTATATGAGAGTAATGTTTTTAACAGGTGGCTAGCTGCTTTTGAATCTTTTAGATTGCATACATTCAGCTTCCATTGAAATTATCTCACCATAATTTTGTACATTTACTAGGGCTTTGTGTGTCTTGAAGGATATCCAGCCAGGAGAATCTAATTAGGATTATGATATTGAAAACAGACAGTCAAATTAAGGCTAATGAAATTCAGGAAATATTTGCATAATGAATATGTCCTTTTGAAAATTCTTGTGGTTTTTTTTTGAAAGATTTGCTTTGAAAGGATAACTGCTGTCAGCCCATTTTTTTTGGTTCAGAGACCTCATGATTCTGTACTGTCTATGAGACTGATTATGCAAATAACTTAGAGAAAATGAAAATGAACTCAAATGCAATGACCTGAAAGTACAACCAGAAAAAAACTGAAGTTGTGGAATTTTTTGCTATAAGCTTAAGTTTGGAAATTTTCTTTCAACATGTATTTCCAGAAAGATGATATAGTAAAATAAAACCTGTATAGTAGACCGTTAATATTCAATTCATTTTACAAAAATTATCTCCTTAACCACCTGTCACATTTTCCTAACCACAGATTGATCTTTGGTTAAAAGCTAGGGAAAAAATTAGGATTAAGATCTGTTTTCATGACGTTTGTTGTAACTTTGCTCGGAGTTTTTTCTTTAAGAAAACAAAAATAAATGTAATAATATAGAGGGAAAGAGTTCTCAAATCTTGACAATTTATTCAAAATTTGACCTGTACATATCATTTCTGTTAAGTCAGTATAGCAAAGTGCTTAAGAGTAGGGATGCTGGAGCCAAACTTACCAGATTCGAAATCATGACTCTGCTACCTCCTAGCTGGGTGACCCTGCACAAGTTGATGAACTAACCTGTTTGTGCCGCCTTGTCTATATAAGGGGGGTAATTAAAGTATCCACCTCATAGAATTGTTAGAAAGATTAATGTGTTTCTGTGTGTTCAGCAATTAGAACAGTGCTTGGGTATAGTAAAGTGTTCAATGTTAGCTAATTTTATTATAAATTCTAGTAATATATATGCTAATGAAAATTTATAATTTACCAAGTTTTTACAGAATGTATTTTTATCTTAGATTAATTGGGAAAAATATAATATATTATTTTTAAATTATATTAATGGTAAAGTTTCACCATTTTTTAAATGAGGAGAAAAGTACTTTGCAAGGTTATTGTGAGGATTAGAATTTATATATATATAAAGTAATTAGCAAGGTAGTGGGCATTCAATAAATTGCCATTTTTAATAACTTTGCAATAAGAAAGTTTAAACGTCTTAATTTTTAAAATATATAAAGAATAAGATTCTTTACACATTATAGAGTTCTAGATGGGATAGTTTCTGTATTATTGATTGAATTAAATAATTTAATTATTTAGCTTTTTCCAATTTGTATAGTTATTTTGGAACCATTTCCTCTAATTTTGTTGTTTTTTTTTGAGACACAGTTTTGCTCTGTTACTGGGGCTAGAGTGCAGTGGCATAATCATAGCTCACTGTAACCTCAAACTCTTGGACTCAAGCAATCCTCCTGCTTCAGCCTCCCAAGTTGCTGGGACTTCAGGCATGTGCCACCATGCCTAGCTAATTTTTCTGTTTTTTTGTAGAGACGATTCTTGCTATGTTGCTCAGGTTGATCTCGAACTCCTGGCCCCAAACAGTCCTCTCACCTCGGCCTCCCAAAGTGCTACCGTTACAGGCATGAGCCACCACACCAGGCCTTTTTCTCTAAAATTAAATCTTCTTTTGTTAACTAATAACATTTAATCCATTTTAATAGTAATGGTATGAAGGTAATGATATTCTTTATATTAGAAGTGAATTTTTCAGTTGAAAATGATGTTAAAATGCTGTTTTCACAAGAAAGCTTTAAATAGTAATATATATAAAAGAGCTTTGTAAACTGTAAAATCTTCTACAAATGCTAATAATTAATTCTTCTGTTTTCAGGAAAAGAGAAGTTTTTGACGATTGATTTCCTAGCACTAAAGTAAATAATGTAACTTAACATTTAGTAGCCTGAATAAACAGTTGTAGGAGAGTATAAATTATAATTTTGAATCTTGAATCATTGAGAAAAATTAAGGAAGATTGTTTTAGATAATGACACATTGTTATTAATAAAAACAAAATATTTAGAAAACATTTATAAGATAAAATGAGCCTGTCAAATATTCTTCCCCTTTAGTCAGTGTGACTGATTAAGACACACAGTTTGGAGACATTAGTAGACCTAAAACTATGCTATCTATGTGTATCTAGTGTCTAATACATGCAATTCTGTAGAATCCTGATCATTCTTGTGATGTGGCAATTAAAAAACAGTAATATAATGTTTTTTTGACCTTTGGCAACTGTAGAGATGGATGATGGTAATACCTGTGTGTTCTGTTTAATATTAATTTTGTTCATGTTTGTTGTTAGCCTTTACAGAAAAGATATATGGGTGCCTAGGCATTTTATATATGTATAATTGTTCCATTTTTCAACACTGTAGCTCTTAGTGTTTGTTGATTCTGTTGGAAGATGTGATTGTTTTATATTCATTTAGCCATCTAGGAGAGAACATCCACACAGATCCATTCTCCCTTATCCAAAATTTTTGGAGTTAATTTGTGTTTTTAGAATTTTTCAGATTTTAGAAAAGTAATACAGTGTATATGCTGTATATTATATAATCATTGCAAGCAAGCACATAACGTTTCTGCAGCAAAAAAATATGAATAGTCACTCTAAACACTATAAATAGATCCATGGCAGGTCAGATCAGGTTTCACCAACAAAATAGTTTAGGTATCAAGCTTAAACTGAATTTTCAGAGCTTTTTGGATTTTAGAATTACAGAAAGGAATTGTGGATGTATATACAGTTGTATATAACATCTTCTATATAGCATCTATGATAGCTGTGAACTTCCGTTGCCTCTGTATTCTCATTCTTGTTATTTTGAATTGGTCAGTCCAGTTTTATGATACTTTTCTGCTGTCTCTTGTTCAGTTTCTCAAGTTAACCTAAGTAGGTATCAGTAAGACGAATCTGAGAAGTATATGGATTGTTCTATACCATTTTATATATAATGTCTGTATAATGGATCCTTTCTTTTTTTAATTTCCATTTTAAATTTGGGATATAGTCTCACATGAAGGAAGTTTTCCATCAGATTGATTTGAAAACTTTAATGAGGAGGGGACTCAGATAGTGATGGAAATTTAATTTGGTATGTCCTATACTTCCATGTTTCTTGCTCTAAAGGTACTTCTCAGTTGGTAGGAAACCCTTTATTACTCTGGGCCAGAAATTTTTCTTTCTGGATACTCAGTATTTAAAAGAAAAATAAAAAAATATCAATAACCACTAAGTTTGTATTTTGTGTATATAGCAAAGCACATAAATTAGATGAAAGAAATCTCTTTTAAAGTAAAAGAATTTATTCTGATTGAAGCACCAGAGACAGAAAAATAATAATTTAAATTCTTTAAATTCAGGATGCTTATTAAGCTAATGTATGTTTACTAGTGTAATACACATTCATAATTAGCTTTAAGTAATTTTACCAGGAAATGAGTTAACCAGCCCCCAAATTCCATCAGTCTGTCATTTTAATAGAGTTTACACAAAATGCTAAGAAATAACTTCTGACTGTCTAGGCAAATCAGATTGAGAATGGCTTCAAATAAATCTGTCTTGTTTTATCCTTTGCTTGTTGTTGGGAAATTAGATTTTCAGGGGAATCTACTCTTTAATCTTTCAACACCTCGTCTCTTGACACTAGCTTTGAGTCCCATGACAAATGTTGACCAAGTAGCAGAGAAGGAGAACTAGACAGTTTCAAAAGAAAACTGGGAAGATTTTTTTTTAATATACCAATAACTGGCAGCCAATTGCAATGTTTGAGTCTGATTAAAGCAATTTCATATGACAGGTTTTTAAAAGAAAACACAAGTGAGATACAGATGACCAAGGTTCCAATTCTAGCTTTCTTCCTATGTGGCATGAACAAATCACAGCCTTTTGAGCCTCAATTTCTTCTTCTGGAAAACAGGGTTATTAGATCTGATGATCTGCCAGGTCTGTATTTTCCAAAGCAAAAGTCCAGGTACATCATCTAAGGCTGTTTGTTAGCTTATTAATTTACTCATAAAAGTCTTGTTAAAGTTAAAAAACAAAATCATGAATATTTCACAAAGCACTTTAATATAAAAATTTAAATTGCATTGTTATTAAGGATTATCCTGGAAAGCCTGTATATAGCCAGCTATGGTCCTTCTGAACTCTAAAATTCTATATATTTTTATCTCTTGTTTTAAATGTGTAGATTCTAATGGGAGTACCGTAAATGTAGACCATTTGTTTTGAATGACTTCCCTATTTGGTGTATTTCTTAATTCAGTTGGTATCAAGAAGTTCATTTGCCTAGTAAATTATAAAATGATATGGTATGGGAGAGATAACCTTGATTAAAACATTCATTATTCATTCTCAACTCCTTTAGAAGATGGAGTGAGTAGTTATTAGAGTGACCTTCTTGTGTGTTTTTGATTATTTTATGGTGGTGGTTTTTAGTTACTGGATGATGAAAGTAAACAAGTAAGTATTTGTTTTTTATTTTTCTATGTTCTGTTGGTCTTACTTGGCCACATGGTCATTGTTTAGAATTTTCAATTATAACAATGTCTCTTTGTACTATTTATGATATTTATTTACATATTTACTCACTCTAGGGTCATGATCAGAGTTCAACTCTTGCTCAGCATTCTATTGAACTGACTCTACCCAATCATCATCCATTTCATAGAGATTTGCTCCGATATGCCAAGCTGATGGAGTGGCTAAAGAGTACAGATTATGCAAAATATGAGGGACTTACAAAGGTGGGGATTTGACGTCAGCTATACTCACTTCATATAAAGTGTAATCTTTTAGAATCAAAATGTCATATATGGGAAAGTGGGAGGTGGGAGGAGGAAAAAAGGTCATGTGTTCAGTTCCCCAAGTTTGAAATACTCTGTCATATGTTCTTAGCAAAACAGAAAATGATGGAGTTTCTTAGCACTCATTAACCCGGGATAATATTTATTTTATTTACTTAGATAAAGGAGAGCTAAATTTTGAACTTCAGTATAAGGTAGTATTTAGCCATACTGTAGCCTAAAGCACATTCAGTTTTGTTAAATGCTCTGATTATTTCCTGAGTTTCTTTATGTACAATATAGAAACTAGGAAGTGTGAAGACATGTGAGTGAGATATTTGCCCTCGAAGAATTTATAATCTGTTCTACAAAGCAAACACAAAATGACTATTAAGGAAATATTCCACTCTTCCGGTTACCTGGGGCCTAACAAACAAGCTGCTACCTCTAAAGAGCCTTAAATTGGACTAGGAAGAGCCATACATAAAACAATCAGCAAAAAATTAAGTACTAAACTGGAAATGAATTTAAATATGTGGCAGTTTAGAGAAGGAAAATTCATGTCTTGAAGCCATGAGTGAAACATCATGGAAGATACTGGACTATTTTTCTCTTTTTTTAGAGACAGGGTCTCATTCTCACCGATCATAGCTCACTGCAGCCTCAAACTCCTGGGCTCAAGTGATACTCCTGCTTCAGCCTCCCAAGTAGCTAGACTCTACAGTCAATTGAGTTTTAAATAATGAGTGCAATTAGATAAACCAGAAATAAGAGGAAGGGCATTCCAGGGGTGGACAAAGTGTGCAGACAAAGCCAGGAAAAATGTGCCCTTGTCTAGGACAACGAGGACGTCATAAGAAAGGGGACATAAACTCTGGTAAAATAAATAATATTTAAAATTATAACTTGAAAAATACTTTTAAAAAATTTATCTTCTGAGGTGTTTATATACGTCTTATCTGGCTAGCTATTTTAGGTAAAGTTATTTTTATTCCTCAGAATTAGTTTATTAAGTGTTATGCAACTCTACTGTTATATTTTTTTTGTTTCCATTCAACAGAATTCTGATTTAGAAATATCTTAAGGAAAAATATTTACATTACTGGAATTCTTTGCCTTTTGGAGTTTTAGGAGGATTAATATTTTGAATAATTAATCATAAATTATATCTCAAGAGTTTTGTGCCAACAAGTGCTTTGTTCCCTAGTGAATATTCAAATAAGTAATCAATAAGCTTTTTGCCTAATTGTGTTCTCAGTATTATTGCCCTGTCTTTATATATAATGCAGTACTCATGAATGTAATTTAAAGTGAAGAAACAAGACTATAGCCAACCGAGTGATGATTTATGGAATTATTCTCTGCTCAGAGTATATTTCTGATTGTCAATATTAGTGAGCTTTTTTGGTGAAATTGACTTTTTCCCAGGAATGTTACTTGATCCTGCGGTGTGAGCTTTTGACAAAGTATGTGTTTTTACCTCATAAAATAATTTGGTTGCTGCGGTGTTGCCAAAGACAGGAATTTCATCAAAAGAAGGAAGAAAGAAAGGAATAAAAGAAGAAAAGAAAGAAGGCAACAAACAAATCAGTATTTTTTTAGTAAGAAATATTCTATTAAATCCAATGAGCTATTTGTGCTTGATTGGGTATACAGAGCTTACACTTTTTGACAGGAACAGTAAAACTCTGTTCCAAATTCTTTAGGAATAATAATTATTAGCACTGCCCCCAGCTGTACTTAGGCTGAATGTAAGCAAAACCCTGACTTTTGGTATGCATAATTAGAGCCTGTGGAAAACAGAGGTAGCTCAACTGCCCAAACTCCTTCCTCCCCAGGACTGCTGCGCCTATCTGCGACTCTGGGATACGCAGGTAGAGCAGTTAGCACAGATGGTCCATCCTGCTTGGGTAGGACCCAGGCTTTCCTCTTCTAATAACCTCCTGAGATTGATAGTCAGTCTTGCGGATTACTCAGGTGTCTTCTCTCAAGACCTGAGTTCCACATTTGTAGAATTCATCTTACTGTGTATAGAAAAAATAAACATGGAGGTCTATGGAAGACTCTATAGTTGGCACAAAATAAAATTGAAAAGACTGCTCGGGATAACAATATTTAAACTCAAGATAGTTAAATGTTAAGTTAGGTGCTGTATACAAGGTGCTAAGAGGAATCTATACTTACAGTGAGAGCCATCTTTCAGTATTGTTAAATGAATGAACCAATATAGTAATACCTATCCGTGGCCTTTGCCATCAGTGAGTTCTACTGAGTACCAGAAAAAAGGTATCTGAACATTCGAATCCCATTGAAAAAATGAGACGGCCCAATGAAATAGGAATTTCAAGGTAGATTTTAATTTATATGTGCTTTTAAAGTTGTGCAAAGATCATGGGAAAGAATTGTTCATTTGACTAAGTTTTCTTATAGAGACTATGTGGGAAGTGTATATGGCCTACAAATTTAAAAAGGGCAGGATCTATATGATGCTTGGTCAACATACTATTTTATAGGAATATAATATAAAATACTCTAAGAAAAGCAGTGGTGAACTATGAGTCAATATGCAAGTATTTACATAATATATACTTTTTGAAAGGTGTGCCTGAACCATAAAGCAAGGTAAACCTATTCTAAAAGCAATTTGAAATAATAAAAGAAGTTAAAATTTAGATTCCGTGATAAATTTAAAAGCTAGGTACAATTTTTCTGCTTCAGATTTATTTAAATTTAGTCAAACTCTTGTGTATGGCATTTAACTTAGGACTCAGAAAAATATATGATCTTCCACTGTTGAGGAACCCTTCTTGAGAGTATAAGATATTTTTATGTGATAAAAAGCAGATACGATGAAGAAATGAGTCTGTATGCTAAATAATACATGATTCTATTTAAGCAAGAATTAATCAAATGTTTTAAGAAAATATTTAATTTTGAAAACTGTGAGGTATACTAATTAAATTCTCACTGAAAGTAACCTATTTTGGGGTAATACCCCAAGCTGACAAAGGCTCAGTGAAACAAAATGTTCTTCATTGCCACTGATGCTGTTTATTATCAGTATAACCATTTTTAAAGCAACATGGCAGTGTGGAGGAAGAGTCATAAAGATTCCATACTCTTTTTGAACTGATAATTCCACCCTTAAGAAATTATTCCAAGGAAACAAGTCATTAGAGATGAAATCTTACTGTAACATTGTCTATCTTAGCAAAACATTGAAACCACTTCTGTGTCCTGTGTTAGGAGTTTAGTTTACTAAATTATGGTACATCAACAAAACAAAATACTGTGCATGCGACTGGAGAAATCTGATTGCTCTGATTCAGATATCCTATATAATATGATTGCAATGATAATTAAAATATGCAAAAGATAATATAGAAAAGTAAAAATATAAGTGTGATTATGTTTGACTTCATATTTTTATAAATTGTTATGAATTTATAAAATTCTTTTTTTTTTAAGTCAGAAAATAGCCTCCTTTTATATCCTATGAAATGCATCAAAGTTTTGGACCACAACATTTAAATTAAGCATGAAGAATTGGGGGGAGGTGAAAAATGGAAATTGTTATATGTGTTTTATTAATTAAAAAATGTGTCTTATTTTTATTTTAAGAATTACATGGATTATTTATCCCGACTGTATGAAAGAGAAATTAAAGATTTCTTTGAAGTTGCAAAGATCAAGATGACTGGCACAACTAAAGAAAGCAAGAAGTTTGGTAAGCTTAGGCATGTCAGTTCATTGTCTTCCTATTAAAAATGACTTTATTGATGACAAATGATTCTAAGACTTTTTAAGCAAGATGGAAGAAGATACAGTAGCGTGAATGAAAGAGGAGGTCTAATATGTTGGCTTGGTGTATAGCTGTTTCACAGAATCAGTATGTACTTCTGTAAATATTTTTACTAATTAAAATACAACAGTATGTGACTATGACAGCCATTGTGCATGCATGCTGTAATTGAAAGGATACATTCACAGGAAGGGCAGTTGTTGAGAAAAACAAGAGCAGTCAAGTAGAGAAAGTATTAGAGTGAGAGACAGATGTTGAGAGTTCAGTTTCTGATTCCCTAAAAGACCTTTTATAGCAGCTGGGGGCAAGTCACTGGTCTCTTAAGTCATTGCTCTCTACAGAGAAATGAAAGTGATTCCTGGCTTCTTACTTCTCACTGGGCTGTTTTCAATCGAAAAGAAAGTTTGTTTTCTCCCCTATTATTTAGGGACTATAAAACCGTCACCAAAATTTCTCCTGTGATTGTACCTGATTTTTCTAAAGAGATATTTTTGAAACGTGTTAATTTTTGTTGCTTCTAAATACTTGAAATGCGCAAAAATGTAAAGAATAGCCAGTGAAAGTATCAAGTTACGAGGAAGGCGATTTGCCGAGGCCACATTCTGCTCTTGCATGTACCCATCTCTAAAGTTCCTTTTGGATGGAGTTCTGTGCCTATTCAAGTCGAGACCTGGCCTTAAGCGGCTACGTTGTGTACTCCTTAGTGTGTCTGCCTAGCTCCCCTTTAGAATAATGAGTTCAGCATTTGCTTGTTGAAAGGAGCCTATTCCCTAAGCAACTTCAGTTCATCGGGAAACACAATTGAAAATGGTTAGCACATGTTTCCATTCTTTAGGCCGAGTGACTGTCTTTAGTGGGCAATTATTGTGTAATTCACTGGGTTTTTTTTAAATGCAACATTAATATATTGATTATACTAGTCCAGACATTTGAAACGGATTGAATTTGTGTGTAAATAGACTACACTTTGGTAAAGATACTGATACACTTGGGACAATAGGCTTTTGGAAACAGAAATGCTAACTCATCCTAAAGGTTAATTGTTCTTAAACAGCAGTGTGTTTATATCCTCGTTAATGTTTCACTGTGGATATGTTATGCTTTTTTTGAGTAAACAGCCTATTATTAACGCAGTTACATGTTTAATGTTTTCATTAAGTATTTTTGTCACCACTTGTTAGTAAACCATTTTATTTTGAGAGAATTCTTCTTCAGTATATGAAAAATGGAAGTAAAAGGGAAATATTTCTAAAATTATCTCCTGAGTAGACCATTAATCCCAGTATAATTATATAATAGTTTATCAAGTCTGAGATTCACATTAAGATAAATGAAATAATAAAAATATAACAAAATGTAGTAGTATCTTAATGTTATCATTGCATAACCTGAAACCTAAATTTTTTCTTTGTTTACTCTTTGAGATGTTCTTAAATTATCTTGTTAAAAATATTTTTAATTCACATAATACAGGTTTGGAAGCCACTTTTATAATTTTAAAAGTGTTAAAATTACATCTCTTTTATGTATCTATTAAGTAGTAAGGAATAGGAGAGTAACTTATGGTAACTGAAGGCATAGAAAATTACAGTGTCAATTATTTTGATATCATCTACAAGAGAAGAAAAACTAAACAATTCTGGGGGTAAAAATGGTTTGGCTTATTTTTGAAGCTCTAACTTGTTAGTCCACATTTTAAAAATAAATTTGAAGTTAAATACAAATGACTTGAGAAGTTCTGAATAAGGTAGAATGTATAGTTTTTCAAAGATATCTTTTCAGTGTTTCAAATTAAATGAATTTTTAATAGGACACATGGTCCCTAACTTACAATTGTTTGACCTAATGATTTCTTCTAACTTTACAATGGTGCAGAAGCTATACGCATTCAGTAGAAATCGTACTTCAAGTACTCATTCTGTTTTTCACTTTCAGTACAGTATTCTGTAAATTACATGAGATAGTAAATACTTTATTATAAAGTAGGCTTTGTGTTAGATGATTTTGTCCAACTGTAGGCTAATATAAATGTTCTGAGCACATTTAAGGTAGACTAGACCAAGTTATGATGTTTGGTAAGTTAGGTGCATTAAATGCACTTTTGATTTACAATATTTGCAGTTTAAAATGGGTTTATGTAACCTCATTGTAAGTTGAGGATCATCTGTAATTATAATTAAAATAGAAACCTTAAATTTTGGAAATACAACTTTTCAGTGAATCAAAATTAAGTAACTGTAAATGAAATTTAAATTTGTTTTGCTTTTTACTAGCTCCTACAATTCTGATTCACAGATGCTGATAAGAATAGTCAGAATGAATGTTTCTTAACAAAAGGAAACAGTACAGTTCAATATAGTAATAGAGAAACAGTGGAATATTCTTCTTTTGAATGACTCTTGATTCAAGTCTTTAACATCCACTTCGTTCAAATAATTCAGAATATGTGAAAGTATCAGGAAAGTATCTTTTCTTTTGATAAAGTATTTAGGTTCTATACAGCAATAGAATCCTTGATGCAACCAAAAAAAAAGTCTTTAGGTTCTGGATTTTTTGTTTTGAAGCCAAAGTCTCGCTCTGTCGCCTGGCTACAGTGCAGCCTGTGCTAGAGTGCAACGGTGTCATCATTGTTCACTGCAACCTCAAACTCCAGGCTCAAGAGATCCTCATGCCTCCGCCTCCCAAGTAGTTGAGACTACAGTTATGAGCTACCACGCCTGGCTAATTTTTCTATTTTTTGTGGAGACCCGACCTCACTCTTGCTCAGGCTGGTCTCGAACTCCTGGCCTCAAGCGATCCTCCCACCTCGGCTTTTCAAAGTGCTAGAATTACAGATGTGAGCCACCGCGCTTGGCCTGGGTTATGACCTTTTTGATTAATAGGTTTATTTTGATGTTCTCAGAGACATGGAATTTTTCCCCACAAGATGGATATTTTAGTGTTCCTTTCTTTGTATTCTATAAATGTATTTAATGAAATGACATGCAAAGCAAATTTAGTAATTATTTTTAAAATCATGTTTTTGTCTTCCTACAGTGAAGATTATATATATCATATGTGTGACATCATATACATGAGATTTCAGCCCCTTAATATATACATTTACACAATTATTGCACTCTCTCCTATTTAATATTCCAAAATCTTGAAAATGGTGGGCCAAAATTATTTTGTCATTATTTCTCGATTAAACTAAAAGATCTTATTGATTCCAAAGGGAGTCTTGAATACAAGGCTGAATTCAGGGCTGGCTAAAAGATTAATTCAATAAATAATTATTAATCATCTATTATATAAGTACTGTTTAAGTGCTGGGATACAGCAATGAACAAAAACGCTACCCTTAAACTTATATTCTAGGGGGGGAGAGGGAGCAAGGGCAACACACGTAACCTAAACATCTGTACCCCCATATTATGCTGAAATAAAAAAAAAAAAAACTTATATTCTAATGGAGATTATTTAAAGATATTTAACATTTTACCTGCATATTATTGCTTGTTACGGATAAATGACATAGACTGTTTTTATGAGCCCAAAATTATAGCTGATAGGTACTACTAATAATTCTGTATTCTTTATTGGCTACTAAAAAAAAAAGCTATGTGAAATATTAGGCTTTGCTCTGGACCTGGTGTGCATAGCATAGTGACACTTTAAGGCCACTAGAAAGTATTGTTCAGATTGGCTAGCATGATTCCTTTAGTGTCTAGCCATGTAGTTTCATATTTCCTTAAGCTTCAGCTAGCCAAGGCTGGGAAGATATACATGTCACTGGTGTGACAAGTTAGTAGCTTATATTTGGGCTTATAAGGCTTTTGCCTTAAAATTTGGCAGGAATAGTGTGAGTTGACACATTGTTCTCTGTTTTTAAGATATTTTTAGGTTATAATTTTATTTTTTAATTTTCCGTTTCATCCTTAGATTTCTTTCTTTGCCTTTCACATCAACTTCTAATTTCAGTTTAGAATGTTTCACAAAATGAGCTCTAAAATTGATCTAGTAAATATACAGAGAGAAGTTTTAGAATAAAAGAAATTTCAAATGACCCTAAAGGAGTTCAAATTCTTATATCTGTTCCCTTGACTTTACTCTTCCATCCACACATCTCCTGATTGTTAGTATTATGATATATACCTTTCATTCTGGGTGTTCACAAAGTCAATTACTAAGTAACTCAGCTTGATAATTGGTTTTAATATTAAAATGATTTTAAAGCCCCTAATTTTTTTTTATTAGATGTAGTATAAAATTATTTAGTACAGTGGAGATTCCCTTCAGGAGCTTTCAGGGAATACAAAATTGTTGATGTCTAAATCTACAACTTCATTCTAATAAATTTCCACTATATTAAATTACCAAAACTTACAAATTCAGTCTTTTAAATTTAAGTGTACGGGCTTATAAACTTAAAAAAAAAATTTAAATGTGGGGGGTTACAAATATAGATATTTTTACCTGAATATTTGAGTAAAAACAATACATTAAAAGTAAATTTTTTTCTCTCATAGAATTTCTCAAACAGCTGACCAACTAAACATGTGTTTGCCCCTCTCGTTACTTGATGTTCATGGTTCTTTGCATGTGTCTTTTAAACTAGAGCTTTAACTTCCTCTTGTGCATGGTTTGTGCAAATTGCAGTTTATTAACTTGTCTTTGTCTTTGATGCTTGCAACCTAATCCATCACAGCTACACTGCCTCGAAAAGAAAGTGCTGTCAAACAAGAAACAGAGAGTGAGTATGCTTAGTGTATTAGCAGGTATTCTCAATGCATGTTTGTTAAATGTCTAGAAATTAGTTATTTGTCTTGAAAAAAGTGAACAGCAAAAATATTGATTGCTCTGGATTGCCAGGTATTGGTGAAAGAAAACCAACATGATGGTAGTGGTATGGCTATATCCAAGAAATATGTACTACAGTTAAAATTATTTGATGAGTAGTAGAACTTTGTGTCAGAAATTTATGAAAAGACTTAACCATTATACTTCTGTTTTCAGGCTGTGTTTAGAAAATCTACAAAAATTCTTATAGATATGGTCAGATTTTGCATTAGTGAAGCCAAAGTTTGTCTTTAATTGTTCCTATTGTGTCTTCATTTGTCCTTTCTGACCATTAGCAAATAGTAAAGTTAACTGAGAAATACTCAAGAAGAATGTCTTTAAAATGTTTTATATTGTTTATCTTTAATTCTGAATTTAAAAATCACATTTTTTTGCGAAAATTGAATACTGTAATCTCTTGGTGTATGTGGGATATCGTCACCAGTATGTTCTCATTTTTCCTCATGTATATGATGGATACCTAAATTCTACCTAAAAACAGATGTCCCATATTAATATGGCTAGTGATATATGTATTACATTTCAGTGGAATTTTAAATATAACAAGTTTTCAGGGTGTTTTTTTTCTTTGTTTAGTTTTTAAAGGACTATAATTAATCAGTTTACTTACTGGAAGAGCAGAGTTTCTGAGTTCAGAACATCTTAAGTTGAATGTAATTGCCCTTTTTTTGGTAGGGCAAAGTAATCAAGTATGGGCAATTTTCTGTGGTTCAAGTTAATACATCGTTTTAATGTGGAGGCAAGTAACATTGGGATATTGCTATTTTCTTCCAAAATATAAGGAAGTCATATTAGCTAGTGTGGTAACAGTACTCAGGGACCTTCATTCGTATTCCTGTCTTTTGAATGAAAAGAAATCCTCACCTACTCTGGTCTAGAGATATCCTCAGGCAACTTTATGACCATACTGGGCAGGACATAAATTATGTGACCTTTAAGGTCCCTTTCAGTGCTATTCCATAGATCTGTGTAGTTTCACTTCTCGTTATAAGACACTCAGAATAGGACACAAATATTAATGAATGATAAGGACAGTGAACAACCTGTCCCATGTGGTAGACCTGTGCACTATCTGGAACACCAAGCCAGTAGAAGATAGAGGAGATAGCCCTGACTTATACTCTGGATCTTTTATTCATGAAGATCACAACTTTTCAAAGTGTTATTATTTCTTAGGTCTTCATGGAAGTTCAGGGAAATTAACTGGATCTACTTCTAGTCTAAATAAACTCAGTGTTCAGAGTTCAGGAAGTCGCAGATCTCAGTCATCTTCCTTGCTGGATATGGGAAATATGTCTGCCTCTGATCTTGATGTTGCCGACCGAACCAAGTTTGATAAGGTAAAATAAAATAACAAGTACTTCTTAAACGTTAACATTAGTTTTCTTTTTCCAGCAGCAGCAGTTTGTGATTGCTTTAAGTATGTTCAAAGATTTGAAAGATTTGGACTCTTTTGGCTCTCTTAAACATTAACCATGACTTTCTTTCCAATTCCAAATGGAATCTGAAAAAAAAACTACTTAAGTGGCAACTGAAATGTGAATTATCAATTAAATAACATTAAATCTTTATTAAAATGTATTTGTTATAAATCATAAAATGCTTGCATCTCAAATCTAAGTTGTTTGAGCAGCTACAAAGTAGAGAGAAAATAACAGCTCTTGTGAAGCAAATTAAGTTTTAAAAGTTTATCTTTGTGTTCCTCTTTCCAAATTTGAAGTGAATAACTACAAGTTTTATTTTAGATATGTTCTGTGGCCGTATTTTACCTTGTTAATAATGCATCGCCCTGTCAGTGTTAGGAGAGTTTGTCTTTGGGATTCTATTGAGATTATAGACCCATGGTCCCTGTAGAAAAGAGAATTAAATTTGAAATGTTATTTTAAGCATTTGGTGCAGTTCTTTTATTATAGGTTCATTTTGGTTTTCTTCAGATCTTTGAACAGGTACTGAGTGAACTGGAGCCCCTTTGCCTGGCAGAACAGGACTTCATAAGTAAATTTTTCAAACTGCAGCAACATCAAAGTATGCCTGGAACTATGGTATGGCTCACATTCATTTTGACTAGTATTTATGACCTAATTAATATGTGATCACGATTTCATTATAAGAATAGAAAAGAATTTATGATGTAAGAATTTTTAAAGCAATTTTCGTGATACCACATGACAATAAAAACAGTGATAGTTGAAGTTTGGGCAGCTATTAATAATTTAATATTTCAGAATGTCATAAACCTAAACATTTTCTAAATTAGTGAGGTGAAAAAAATGTCTGAGTTTACTTTGCAAAGAACATTATTTAAAAAGCAATTTTAACATTTTAGTAGTTATCAAGAAAAAATATAATTAAAAAATGATATTTGAGTATATATACCATGGTATAGCAAAAAAAAGAAAAGAAAAGAAAGACCTCAGATCTGAATCTGAATCTTTCTTATGGCTTTGTTACTAACTGGCTATGAGATCTTAAACTAATTACATTTTTTCTGTAAAGTGGATATAATAATGCTTATTCAGCATGCCTTTTAGGTGGCATAAATGTAAAAGAATAAAATGAGAGATTTTCCAGAATATTTTGAAGAACTTTAAAGCACAATGCAAATAGAGTCATTTTTATATTAAGGTCATCTCAAAAATTTATGCTTCATGGTAACTAACATATAAAAAGCAGTCATAAAATAAATAAGAAATTCATTGTTATTTCAAATTGTTTGGAGTTTATCTTTGTCACTGGTGATATTGGTGGCAAATTTGCTTACGTGTGGGCTTCTATAAGAATTTTCGATAGCATTTTTTAAATGCCGATGTTTCATTAGAATGATTGATGAGATTTCCTTAATTTTTTAAGTTCTCTTTTGAAAGTTGTTTTTGGGAATTAGCTAGCTTTATCAGAAATCCACCTTTAAAAATCATGATTTTTCACAATGTACTCTCTCCTAGGAATTTTAAGACTGAGCAGACTTTTGCTATATAAACTAGTCAAGTTGTTGGTCTTTTATTATGTAAAGTGCCTGAATAATTTTTACAGACTGAAGCAGAGGACCTGGATGGGGGAACACCACGACAACATAATTCTGGTGTGCCACTGCCTGTTTCATCTGAGTATGTGTTTGTTATTATCTCTTGTTTATTCTGGGAAAAAAATCAACTTTAAATTTCAGCACAGAGGAGTGCTGCTCATTGAGGGGTCCAGATAATTCTCAGTAACCTGACAGCACTCAGAACGCTGACATATGTGTCCATTGTCTTACTGAACATTTTACTGAATTAAAATTGGTCCTATTTTTCTGACTTTTCAACTCTTCTTTATTTCACTAATCACAAAAAATGCAATCAATTGTGATGTTCGCTGGTAGGAGATAACCTTTGAATTGCAGTGTGTTTGTTAGAATTCACAAGGCACATTTCAGGACCCGGCTTTACAAATGACATAAAGCTAATGTGAGTGATAAAACTTAGTAAAATATTTTTATATCAAAACTGCTATAGAATAATCAGTTCGTCATATTTAGACATTTTTAATGGAAATTTAATTGTGATATTTGGTCATTTTATATCTACTCAGTAGATTAAAGTTAAAGGTAACTTTCTACATTTTGTATGTTTTCTGAACAGGAAAGATATGATCCGCCAAATGATGATTAAAATATTTCGCTGCATTGAGCCAGAACTGAACAACCTAATTGCATTAGGAGATAAAATTGATAGCTTTAACTCTCTTTACATGCTAGTCAAAATGAGTCATCATGTGTGGACTGCCCAAAATGTGGACCCTGCTTCTTTTCTAAGTACTACATTGGGAAATGTTTTGGTGACTGTCAAAAGGAACTTTGACAAATGCATTGTAAGTTTAAAAAAAAAACTTAGAATCCTAATCACTGCAAAAATAAAAAAATAAGTAAATGTATTTAAATCAAGGGATCTCCAATATTCTGTTGAAGGTCTATTGTTTATGTCCCTCAAAGCCTTGAAGCAAGGTGTTGGCAGCAATCTGTATGAACAGAGGTAGTTGGCTGGCACTGTGCCAGCTTGTTTCCCTCCTATGCCATGAATCTTGGCAAGTTCTGGAGTGAGTGACATAGTGGCAGCAGCTGCTTAAGAGATCCACCAGGTAACTGACATCTCGGTTTCCTGATCAGTGACCATTGATTTAATGAAACAATTGAAAGTATCACTGGGTTTTTGTTGTTGTTCTTTTAATATATCCTAAAAAGAAAATTAATTTGATTGTTTAAATTAATTTTAATTAACAGTTTAGCTTTAATGATTATATTGTTTTAAGAATAAATTGTTTTTATAATAACTTTCGGCATTGTCATCTCACTCCTTCTAATAGAAAAAAATTATTAGCAACTTTCTTGTCTTACATTTTGGTGAGCTTGTAGATATGAATTGACTGGGCCAGGTCCTTAAAAAAAGTTTCACTTAATTTACTTACTATGTAAAAATAGTTTCATATCATCTGAATATTTCTACTATATTAACCTCTAAGTTATATCCAGCTCTTGAATATCCATAGAATAATGGGAGATAAAAATCTTAAGGGCAATTAAAATCCATGTCGTTTTTTATGCTTTTATAAAATAATATTTTTTGAGTCTTTGAAAGGTATAAAAGCAACCTACATCCACTGTAGAAACTTAAATGTCACCTCAATAGGCTCAACCCTTCTTCCCTACTAAATGATTTCACTTGGAACTTTTAAAACTATGAAATTTCACTATTTAAATTTTATCTTCCCTCCACCTCCTCCCTCTACTTCTCTAGAAGTGATAATAAACCAGGAAGGTCTGACTGCAGGCTGATAGCCAAAAGGAAAAGGAAGAGAGTGCCACAGGCTAAGATAATGAGTCCCATGTGACACAGTTGGAATACGAAATCATATGGACACTACATTTGCAGAATATAAAGGCTTAGTTGCTTATGTCGGTAAAATATAACTTCATACAGGCCCTCTCAACCCAGTGTAACATAGGATGTAGTGTCGGGTAGACATAGCCATGGGTTCGAATGAAGTGCTTAGCACATTGCCTGGCACAGAATAAGAGCTTACTGCTAACTCATAGCTTGTAATGGTGGTGGTGTAGTGGTGGTAATAGTAGTAACTAATAATAGCTTATTAAAGAATGGTCGTTTACTCTCAAGACCGGGCAGTAGAGAAATAAAGTAACCTAGACAAAAGTATAAATTCACATTTTCTTCTAAATTGCATATCTCTCTAAAGGAACCTACCTTTTGCCACCAAAGAGAAGGATGTTTCCTTTCTGCCTTTCATGCTTCTGTTTTATTTTCATTCAGGTCTTTTCATGGCATCTGGTAGATTATATGTGCTCAGTAAGTTGTATATTTTGGTATTTGGGACAAGAGCAGGACTTAGGGCATAAAAAAGTTGAAAAGGTAATGAATGGGTCTGTGAGTATTGAGCAAAAAGCATGAACGTCAGGTGGCTGCAGAAAACGGGACAGATAGCACCTGGCAGTTTCGTCTGGTGCCCAAGCCCAGAGTACCTGGTGTTCTTCAAGGACAAGAGCTAAGAAAGCTAGCCTCACATGAACTAGAGCTAAAATTAGAAAGTAACTTACACATCGAATACTGCCAAGCTGGATTCTGCAGTCTAGTACATTTCTTAACTGCATTTAGTTTACTTTTCAGGGTTCCGCATACTGTGGTGACATAGATAGATATACAATCTTAAACTTCTTAAAATCATATGATTTGGTTATAAATTGCCCTGGACAAAGGATGGACAAGTAGTGTACTGATACATGGCTGTATCAAAGTTGTAGTCTTAAACGCTAATAGCCTCCCTGTCCTTCTGTGATGGCAATATTGGGCAACCCACTGGAAATAATGTATACTTACAGCTTCAGAGAAACTTGGATGATTTTTGTCAGAATTTGTTCATAGTTGGCTCTTTTCTTAAGTGAATGCAATTTCAATCCTGGTCACAAAGCCAGAGAGGACAACTCTCATTAAGAACTTCCTGTTAATGTTCAGATATGTTCAGACTACATTATATATCCTGTACATTTAAATGCCACACAAAATAAAAATATGCATGTAGCTTAATAAGAAAAATAGACCAGCCTTCATAAGTGAGCGCTTACAGTGTACCAGGCACAAGTCCAAGTACTTTGCACACACTTTCTCATCTGTTCCTCACCCCTCCATGTGATAGATGCTTCGAGAGGTGAAGTTACTTTCCCCAGGTCAACAGTTAAAAAGTGATGGAGCCGGTATATAAACCAGACAGTTTGGTTCCAGCACGTGCAGTCTGACCACTATCTCCTCTACTGCATTCACCTTTATACCTCATGGTTATCAATACTGATGAAGTGGAACATCAGTAAAGATAATATGAAATACTTGACAGTACTCACAGGGCTTTCTTATATTAATGCCTGTAGCCTAGAGATAATTATTTTTCTAATCCACATGTCATAGGTTTTTAAGTTATACCCCCAAAATATCAACACAACGAAATTTTAGGTAGAAGTTGAAATGACCCAACAGTATTTGGCAGTGTAATTCTTACCGTGAGTAGATCTAGATCCCCTGAGAATTACATAGAACCATAATTGAATCCAGGGATCTTTTTGAACCCAGATGTCTGGATTCTTGCCCACATGAAACATTTCTTTTTGCACTTTGTCATCATCATGCACAAGCATTTTGCTGAACTAACTTAAAATAAGTAATATATGGAAAACTATATAATGCAAATCCATATAGAAATGCCTATCCTCCCTATTCCCACACTCCAAAAATAGAGAACTTACCTATCCAAACAAGAAACTTCAGAGTGATGAGAATTGGAAATGTCTGTGGTTCTCAAACTTGGCCACATAGGCCCCAGCCAGAAGTTACCTGGAGAGATCCTGCATATCCTCTGGTATCTGTTCTACTTTAACCCAAAATAGGCAATAGCCTTGTACTTGTCTTTCATAAATAATAGAAATGTACATTGATTATTTTTACTTCGAACCACAGACCTAAGGTTCACAAGCCTTGATTGTATTTTTTTTTCAATAATTTAGATTTTTTAAAATTTTCTTAAAACTTACTAGAAGAATGTTTTTTTGATCTGTAGGATTAT
The DNA here is from genome assembly GCA_963575035.1 of Avahi laniger. Classification (NCBI taxonomy): domain Eukaryota; kingdom Metazoa; phylum Chordata; class Mammalia; order Primates; family Indriidae; genus Avahi; species Avahi laniger. Next base: position 58,755 of record CAUYSK010024535.1, read on the forward strand.
TTTTTCTTAGTTATCCCTGTTGATTCATCTTCAATTAGTAGGCATCCAAAATGGTCTAGGTACTACCTAATGTCCTATCTCTATGATGTATATATTTGATTATTTAATTATATGTAGTTTTTAAGTTGCTTAGCTATTTCTCTCCCTTGCTTTCTGCCTAACTTTAGAGTAACCAAATAAGGCAAATGGAAGAAGTAAAGATTTCAAAGAAGAGTAAAGTTGGAATTCTTCCATTTGTTGCTGAATTCGAAGAATTTGCTGGACTCGCAGAATCAATCTTTAAAAATGCCGAGCGTCGTGGAGACCTAGATAAAGCATACACCAAACTTATCAGAGGAGTGTTTGTTAATGGTAAGCTTTTGTAATATTCTAAAAAATTTTTGTGATTATTGTTTTCATTATTTTTGGTAACTCAGAAGTTGGGGACAGATATGTTTATTATTTGCCATATTCTGTAGTCTTTTTCAGGTTTTCTGAAATTAAAGGTTTCTTGAATTTGAAAAATAAGTAGTACATAAAACCTAATCATATTCATCAGGAACCACTTATGTCTTAGGATTTATATGAGCTTATCACTATGCAAAATTGAAAATCAATTTTTAAACACAAAAAAAATGACCTTCCAGGTTACAATTGCTTTTTAATAAGGGTCTTCTGGAGATGATGGGCAGTGATGTCTGTGTGACCTTAAGCAAATAATTCAAAGTAGCTTTGCTTTATCTGATTCTAAAGTAATATATGCTCACTCTGTACCCCCCAAAAATCAGAAAACTGATTTAAAAAGTCAGGAAGAAAATAAAGATCATTTGTAATCTCTTTGTGCAGAAAAAATGTTTAATTTTTATTCTTCCAAACTTTTCATTGTCATTCGCTCTCTCTCCTGTGTGTGTGCATATTATATGTATATGTGTGTTCTTTAATATAAAAATTTTATTATATGTGACACACTGTTTTGGAAGCTGCTGGACTCTATAATCCTAGTGTCTTTCCTCGTGAATTAATTTAGATAATTATATATATTCATTAAAGATAATTATAATCATTTTTAATGATTACATAGTCTTTCATGTATCATTATCTATTTACCAGATCTTCTATTAATAGGCATTTAGTTTATTTATAGTTTATATATCTTTGTATACTTGTCAGATAATTTCCTTAAAGTAAATTACTAGAAATGCAATGATTGGATCAAAGGTTTTGTGTGTATCTCAAGGCTTTTGCCAAATTGTGACATAGAAAGCTTATACCCATTTAGTGCTGTGAGCACTTGATGAAAGTTTCCATTACACCTGTACCAGTGCTGGATATTACCAGGTGTTACCAACCTTATTATTCTTCGTCAGCCTCTAATAGGCTATAAATTATGTCACTATTTTAATTTGCATTTCATTGATTTTGTTTATGATGTCTTTTACTTTACAGGATTTTTTTAAATTTCATGTCAAATTTATCCATCTTTCCTTTTATGGCTTCTATATTTTGGGCCATTCTTAGAATGATCACACTATCACAAAATTATTATTTTTTAATTAGCAGTATTTTCTTTAGTACTTATGATTGTATTTATTTATTTGCGTTTTACATTTTAAGTACTTGAGCAATTTAGAATTGGCTGAAAGATTTGAAATAGGAATCTAAATTTAGTGTATTCAAAGGGTCCACCTGGTTGTCCTAACACGTTTTGAATAATTCATCAATGCCCCACTGATTTGAAAAGCCACTTTTATTATATATGAATTTCCATATATACATGGTACTGTTTAAGGATGACTTTGTATTATGTTCAGATATGCGAAGACCCTCTAATATAGTATATTTTATTAAGTCCAGAAATGTGCTTAACTCTTAAACTTACAAATGAAAAAAATTAATCATGTAAATATGTTTATAGCTAAATGTGGTCATACTCATATCAGAGATGTTATTTTATTTTTTCTGGTTTGATTTTAGTGGAGAAAGTAGCCAACGAAAGCCAGAAGACCCCCCGGGATGTGGTTATGATGGAAAACTTTCACCACATTTTTGCAACTCTTTCTCGTTTGAAAATCTCATGTCTAGAAGCTGAAAAAAAAGAAGCCAAACAGAAGTACACAGATCACCTTCAGTCTTATGTCATTTACTCTTTAGGACAACCTCTTGAGAAGCTAAATGTAAATATATTTTCATTCAACATTTTTTCCTGGTTTTGAACCTATATTCGTCTGTGTGCATGTGACTAACATGTAGGCATTTATCTTAAATTTTATCGTTTATTGACGCAGGGGGATAAGGAAGGAGGGACTCATTTTTTAAAGCTGCCTGTGTGCCAGATACTGCTAGATGCCCTATACATTATATCTTTCATCTGTACATTACTTTTATATATTTATTGTTTGTTATAATATTTTAATAATTTTATTAATAATATATAGGTTAATAATTAATATTATTCTATTATCCATACATTATTTCTTTTACTTCTTATAAACAATGATATGAGCTAAGATAGTATTATCCCCATTTCACAAATGAAGAAATCGAAAGTATATAAACTTGCCCAATGTTTTAATAGCATATAAATAACAAAGCTGGGGGATGAACCTAGATTAGGCTTTTCCATTTTACCAACTGTTTCCCATTTCTTACTTCATAAATGGCCAATCTTTGTGGCTAGTTTAGGTGGAGATTCCAAAAACATTATCAAGATACAAGTAAAACCAAAAATTGTTTTGTACATTGCCTTTTCCTTTTCTTTCTTGACTTGAGTCATTTCGCAGAGCAAGTCTGATAATTAAAGTTAAGAAATGATGGTTTTAGAGAACTCCGAACATAGTGGAAGCTTAAATGAACCTTCTAACTAACTTTATCCACAATATGATTAGTCATCTTTTATATGTTTTTAACTTGAAATCAGAGTCAAGTAAAGAATGTGTATCTGTTGTCAACAATTCAAAGAATTACTTAGAAGACATTTAATCAGATATGGAGCTACTTCCTTATAAAATTCAATAACAGACAAATAATCAGATAAAAAATGTCTTAGGCCTAAAGCCTATGTGATACTTAACTGCAACATTAGAAGCATTCCCTTTAACAATCTAAAGCAGAAACATTGCTAAATACTTTATTATTTAACGTTGTTATTGAAGCCCTGGCCAGTGCAACAAGCCCTGAAATATAGTAGGAGATATGGAAAGGAGTTTCAAGATTATCATTGCCTGTATACAATATGTTGAAATTATTGGTCTCTGATAAAGTGGCTGGATTCAAAATAAATTTTAAAACAATTTATTTCCTCTATGCCAGTTAATAATCAATTAAAAGCCTATGTAGAGGCCGGGCGCGGTGGCTCACGCCTGTAATCCTAGCACTCTGGGAGGCCGAGGCGGGCGGATTATTCTGAGCTCAGGAGTTCGAGACCAGCCTGAGCAAGAGCGAGACCCAGTCTCTACCAAAAATAGAAAGAAATTAATTGGACAGCTAAAAATATATATAGAAAAAATTAGCCGGGCATGGTGGCTCATGCCTGCAGTCCCAGCTACTCTGGAGGCTGAGACAGTAGGATTGCTTGAGCCCAGGAGTTTGAGATTGCTGTGAGCTAGGCTGACGCCAGGGCACTCGCCCCAGGCAAGACAGTAAGACTCTGTCTCAAAAAAAAAAAAAAAAGCCTATGTAGAAACAAAATTTTAAAAGCACATGTGAAATTAATAGTCTCATGTACTTTTTCACATGTTAAAAGATAAAGAAACCTAAAATGTTAGCAGTAGTTATCTGAAGGGTGTGAGAATAGGTGATTGTTATTTTGTTCTTTATAGTTTCACACCCTGATTTTTACATGGTGATTATATATATACTATTTTATAATCAGATTTTTTTAAATTTTTATTTCAGGGTATTATGAGGGTACAGACATTTTGGTTACATTTTATGTCTTTGCCTCACCCAAGCGAGGGTTAGAGGCATGCCCTCCCCCTCTACAATGCTCACCGTGTCCTTTAGTTATGATCAGATTTTTTAAAAAGGTAGTAATAAAAGCAGGTCTTAGCCATTGTTTCTTTTCATTTCCGTGAAGCATTTCTTTGAAGGCGTTGAAGCTCGAGTAGCACAGGGTATAAGAGAGGAGGAAGTAAGCTACCAACTTGCATTTAACAAACAAGAACTTCGTAAAGTTATTAAAGAGTATCCTGGAAAAGAAGTAAAAAAAGGCCTGGATAACCTCTACAAGAAGGTTGACAAACACTTGTGTGAAGAGGAGAACTTACTTCAGGTATGCTTAGTTCTTCTGACCATCCTTGCTTAAAGATCCGTGCATATATTGCTTTTCTCTAAATATTTCTCTAGAAATACTACAGATCTGGAGCAGAAATAAGGTTCCATTAACCTCTGAAAGCCAGATAGTATTTTAACAGGCCAAGTGTGGTTGGAGGGAAATGGTATTCTAGGCGTAAGAAATAGCATGAACTAAACAGTGAAAAGCAAAAAGCACAATACTGTTAGGGAAGAATGATTGGTTTTGATAGGAATTTGGGATTTATGGGATTTAAGGTTTACAAGAAAAAAATCCTGAAAGAATACATTCTCTCAGTAGGGTCGATGATCATAATACTCACCCTCATCAAGTCGGCGTGAGACTTAAATAGGATAACACATACATAAGGCGCTGTGCGCTGTGCTGATGTAGAATAAGCTGTGATCTGTTAATATAGCTATGATGTCAATGTGTGTATCACAATCTGGACAATTGTCTGCATATTAGGCTCCACTGCTGGATTATGAATCACTTGATTGCAGAAAGTAGGTTGGGCTCATTTTGGTGTCCTCCATGGCATCGAGCAATGTTTTACATCATCAATTTTAGATAAAGAAAATTTTAAATTTTATTAGAAGTGAAATTGAAGCATTAACTGTTACACTTCATTTAATCATTAGTCTTAGTTCCATCCATAATTGTATATATCTACATCTATGTTAGATATTGGAGTATATATAATAATAGCTAAAATGCAATCAGTACTTATTGTGTCAAATGCTATTCTAAGCACTTACTTAATCCTCACAAAAAACTTATGAGAAAGATGTTATTACTCTGGTTTATTGATAAGGAACTTGAGGTATAGGGCAGTAATGTCATACACTGGTGGTCACAAATCTTGGAAGTAAAAGGAGCTAGGATAAAGGCCAGGTGCACTGGCTCACGCCTGTAATCCCACTGCTTTGGGAGGCCAAGATGGGAAGATCACTTGAGGCCAAGAGTTCGAGACCAGCCTCGGCAACATAGTTGAGACCCTGTTTCTACAAAAGAAAATTTTTTTGAAAAGGAGCTAAGATTCTAGCTTCAGAATGCATGTTCTTAACTACTATACTATGCCAAATTCTTAGACTATGTCCTGACATTATTTCTACATATGTGATTATATATTAACATTATTTCCATTCATAGTTTAATGACTTTTAGTTTCTTTTTTATAATAGGTGGTGTGGCACTCCATGCAAGATGAATTTATACGCCAGTACAAGCACTTCGAAGGTTTGATAGCTCGCTGTTACCCTGGCTCTGGTGTTACAATGGAGTTCACTATTCAGGACATTCTGGATTACTGTTCCAGCATTGCACAGTCCCACTGAACCTTGTGAAAGAAGAACAGATAAATGAATAAAGCACACCAGACACTATACCAAAATATCAAGCAACTGCTTTGAGAACGCATGCTTAAAATTTTATGTATTATTAAATGTCAGATAAATGGGTAGTGCCATACTACAAATATTTAAGTGCAGAAGTACAACCTATGTGCAGTTTTATTTGCTTAGTAGGTTGTGTATTAACTTAAAGCATTTGTCTCATCATAAAATGCCGTTAGTGTTTTTCAGTGACCGAACTGGAACTTTTCCTTTATTGCCTAGTTTCTTATGTTTCGGAGTGGTTTTCCTGGGAGTAATGCATTGGGAGTTCTTCAGCTTTCACTACTTCTCTATTGCTCTCAAATCATGTAACTACTAAAATACTGCACAGAATTGTTTTTTTCCACTAACAGATGTGTATATAGATAAGGGAACTAATGTGATGATCGGTTGTAAGCTTAGATTTTGAGGATTATGTAACTGTGTAGTAATAAATGTGAAATAAAAAAATTTTCAAAAAAGTTGACATTTGATAATATTTTAAGTCTGTTATATGCTATCTTATATATAAAAGCAAAAAGCATTTGTTACAAAATCGATATGTAAAAATTAAAGTTTATATACCATAAAACACTGAAAAGTGTTAGAATAAGAAAAGTAATGAGATAATAAGAAAAATAAAACCATTTATGATACCATCAAAGATATTTAGTATTTAGGACTAAATCTAACAAAAGATGTGCTTTTGTGTCCCCCTGAAATTTATATGTTGAAGCCCTAACCCTCCATATGACTATATCGGAGATAGGGCCTTTTAGGGAGGTGATAAAGGTCAAATGAGGTCATGAGGGTGGAGTCCTGATCCAATAGACCTGGTGCCCTTATATAAAGAGGAAGAAACACCAGAGTGCTCGCTCGCTCTCTGTCTCTCTGCCATATGAGGACACAGTGAGAAGGCAGCTGTCTGCAAGCCAGGAAGATGGCCTTCACCAGAACCTGACTATGGTGATGCCCTGATCTCAGACTTCCAGCTTCCAAAACTGTGAGAAAATAAATTGCTTAAGCTACCTTGTCTATGGTATTCTTATATGGCAGCCCAAGCTGACTAATACAAGATGTATAAGGCCTTTATGGAAAAAGTCATAAAAGTGTTGAAAGATAATAAAGAAGGCCTAAATAAGTGGAGGAATATTTCATATTTCCAGAATTTGTCTTTTTTTTTTTTCCCCCATCAGTCAACTCTTCATCCTTTTCACCAGCTCCTCCTGCCAGGTTATTGTGGCCAAGTAAATGTGAGGCTGGGACAGCCCAGGCGAGGCTCCTTGCGTAAACGCCTCTCCCCGGGAGAGGATGCCTGGCCCCTCTAGGCTTGGCTGAGGGGAGATGGAGTAGACTGAGTCCACCCCTCAGGAAACCAAGCCAGGAGAACTTGTCATTTTTTGATGAAAGTGAAATGACAATCCACAAATTAAGAGACGATAACTGCAAAACATGTAACAAAGCAATTAGTATTCAAAGCCTATTTAAAAACTCCTAAAAATGAGTTTAAAAATGGACTGGACATGGTGGCTCACACTTGTAATCCCAGCACTTTGGGAGGCTCAGGCAGGAGGCTTGCTTGAGCCCAGGAGTTTAAGGTCAGTCTGGGCAACATAGTGAGACCCCGTCTCTACAAAAAAATTTAAAAATTAGCCAGATGTGGTGACATGTGCCTGTAGTCTCAACTACTCAGGAGACTGAGGCAGTTGTATCACTTGAACCCAGGAATTTGAGGCTGCAGTGAGTTGTGATCAAGTTACTGTACTCCAGCCTAGGCAACAGAGCAAGATTCTGTCTCTTTGGTTTCTTGTGTCCAATATGAGGAGAAAGGTAGGAGAATTATACCGAGGTATCAAAGAAAGTGTAGATCACTGATTGATATGTCTGCTTTAATAACAAACATGTAAAAATAATATGTATATAAACAGTAGAGTGTGCGTGCAATCACTTAAAATTTTAAAAGATCGTGCTTAATTTCTTTAATGATTATATGTTACTATTAATCAGGAGTTTCTATTTAACTTCCATTGCATAATGGACTATATATTAATAGGATAAAAATAAATCTTCCCCAAAGTTTTACACTTATTTACTGGGTAACTTTAGGCAAGTTATTTAACATTTGGGGGGTCTTGAGAAGCACAGTCATGATCCTTTTATGTTTTGTAGATGTAATTACATAATACTTTGTGCAGAAAACTTTGAGGGTTGTTTGGAAGAAATTTTATGTTGTTTCATTAGAATTTAACATATCTAGCATTTGCTATCTTTTGAAAGAGATCTTTTTCCTGCTAGTTTTTCTGGACCAGCAGTTCTTACTAGTTTACGCCCCAGGTTTTGCCAAGTTGTAACTGAGCCAATATCGATTACTCTGCAACTACTTTGAAGTCAGCATTGACCCGTCAATATTATAGCACTTAAGGAAGAAGAACTTACTAAAAGAATTTTAAAGTACTGAAATAATACAGCATTTAATCCCCAATACCACATGCTGTCATAAAAAAGTGAGTAGGTCCTAAAATTTAATGTGAATAAAAATGATCTTGAAGTAGTAGTAAAATTTACTTATGATAACTTGTTTGCTTTAACTATACCTGTAAATTGTACTACTTTAACCTCTGCTCATAAAAATTCATATTCATATTTTATTCAGGAGGAGTAATCTGTATGATTGATCAAACCATAAAATGCATTGCAATGAACAGAGCTCCGAACAGAAGCAAGGACAGTTAATGTGAGTATAATACACCGAATACTTTGACGTTTGCCGTTGGAGCCTCAAGTGGTGTCTGGGGCATCTCTCTAAGAACTGTGATTTCTCTGTTGATTCTCAGGGTCTCTCATCTTTTAAATAATCCCTTGCCTCTTAGCCTTCTCGTTGGACATACACAGTTTCTTTTTCTGCCTGAAAAATTATGTTGCTCTTCACCAGCAAGTATAAAATGTATCAAATTGCTCTAGAAATGAGTTGAATTGTCTCTCAGTCTATATCCCACCAGAATCATTCTGGATCCCAGTGGACTGTCCATCACAAGCATTGGCCAATGACTAAACTAGCTGGACCAACCAGACCCTCTGCCTGTCCACATCCGAATCTTGAGCAGTGGCCTGAGTCATTCCAGTGGTCATACCAAGAGACTGTTCATAAATAATTCTATAAAGACTCCCAGAGTTGTCCTGGTTTTTATCCCTCCCAAGGTCAGACGGTTCTGTTTTCCTTTGATTCCGTCAATTGCCCGATATCCTTCTCATATTGGGGTGGGGGGGTGGCAGGGAGCACTTAAGTTAGCTGAAGATGTTTCTGTAGTTTGCAACCAGAGATTGCCCCATTGATGCAAGCACAAAACACATATATATATACAAAATCAAATAAACTATATAGAACAATACAGTCAATGATAGATACCAAGTAAATAACACACACAGTAAGTGTTATAATAGCTCAAAGGAGCTAGATACATACATCTATGGTCTGAGAAAGTCAAGGAAGATTTTTTTAAAGGAAACGGGGCCAGGCGCAGTGGCTCACGCCTGTAATCCTAGTATTTTGGGAAGCCAAGGTGGGAGGATCACTTGAGCCCAGGAGTTTGAGGCTGCAATGAGCTATGATTATGTCACTGCACTCCAGCCTGGGCAACAGAGTCTCTAAAAATAAAAAAATAAAATAATAAAATAGATCGCACAAACGTCCTTGTTTTATACCCTTTTGTCCCAGTTACTTTAGCTGTGTCGCAAATTACCCAAAACTGGGATGAGGAAAAAAATAACCATTTTTATGCTCATGGATTCCATGGGTCAGGATTCAGGCACAGCAGAGACAGCTTCGTGATGTCTGGAGCCCCACCAGGTGTGACTCACAGGATGGGGGCTGCGATCATCTGAAGATTCCTTCTCTGACATGACTGGCTGTCGGCTGGGAACTTTGGGACCTCTCCACATGGGCCCCTCCAGTTGGTTTCTCTCTGAAGACTCCTTGGGCTCCGTCACAGCATAGTGGCTAGGTTCCCACTAAGGGCGGAATGGAGGGGAGGAGGAGAGAGAGAATGATTATAATCTACCTACAAAAGTCACATAACTTCACATCTGCCATACTCTTGGTTAGAGAAGTGACAAGCTCCTTGCCTGGACTCAAACTGAGGGAACATAGATCCCGCAGTGGAGAGCATCAGCCACTTTGTAAGAAAAGCATGTGGATGCAGTATATACTGGAGCAGCTATCTTTGGAACATTCCATCTGCCACACCTTTTGGGGGCTTCCTGTTGTTCTAGAAAAGCAAACTCCTACTCACAGTTTGTAGGGCCCTATGCAGTCTGGATCCCCCCCACCTCTCCAAACTCATCTCCTGCCTCTCCCCCTCACTTGCCCGACTCCAATCGCACTTGCCTTTTATCGGTTCCATGAACCCGCTGAACCGAACTCTCTTCTTTTCCTGAAATACCCGACCCCAGAGCTCTGTAAGTCTGCTTCCCTGTCATCACTCGGTCTTAGCGCGCACGCTGCTCCTTGGAGATACCTCTCCTGACCCCCCATCTACAACGGCTCCCCAGCCCTCCATTACTCTCTCACATGAACCTGTCTCGTTTTTTCATATCACCTATCATAACCTGGAATTAGATTGTCCACTCATATGTTTACTCACCTACTTTCTGTCTCCCACCCACACTCGCCACCAGAAGGTTAAACCCTCTGAGAGCAGGGGTCTCGCCTGTCCTGGTCACCTCTCTCCAGAGCTTGGGACAGTGAGGCCTGACTCACAGTAGGTGCTCTGCACGTATTTGTTGAGGGAACTGAGTGAATAAGAAAGGATGATGTTTATTCTGAGCCTCAAAAGACAAGCTAGTGGGATTTTTAAAAAACAGCTTTCTTTTTTTTTTTTTTTTTTGAGACAGTCTCACTGTATTGCTCGGGCTAGAGTGCCATGACGTCAGCCTAGCTCACAGCAACCTCAGACTCCTGGGCTCAAGCGATCCTCCTGCCTCAGCCTCCCGAGTAGCTGGGACTACAGGCATGCGTCACCATGCCTGGCTAATTTTTTATATATATTTTTAGTTGTCCAATTAATTTCTTTCTATTTTTAGTAGAGACGGGGTCTCGCTCTTGCTCAGACTGGTTTCGAACTCCTGAGCTCAAACAATCCACCCACCTCCGCCTCCCAGAGTGCTACAATTACAGGCGTGAGCCACTGCACCCGGCCTAAAAACAGCTTTCTTCAGCTATCATTCACATATAGTACAGTTCATCCAATTAAAGTTCAGTGACTTTGAGTATATTCACAGAGTTGTGTGACCAACACCACTAATTCCATAACATTTTCATCACCCCAGAAAGAAACCCCATGCCCATTAACACTCTCCATCCCCTACCACCCTCTACTGATTGATACCACTAATCTACTGTCTCTATATATAGATTTACCAATTCTGGACATTTCATGTAAATGGAATCATACAATATGATTGGCTTCTTTCACTTAGCATAATATTTTCAAGGTTCATCCATGTCATAGCATGTATCACAGATTTGTTCTTTTTTATTGCCAAATAATAGTCCATTTTGTGGACATACCACATTTTAATCATCCTTTCATCCCTTAACAGGTATTTGATTGTTTTCACCTTTTAGCTGTTGTGAATTATGCTGCTCTAAACATTTGTGTACATTTTTCTGTGAACATTATTATTTTTCTTGAGTATATATCTAGGAAAGGAATTCCTGGGTCATATGGTAACTCTATGTTTAATATTTTGGAGGAACCACCAAACTGCTTTACAAAGTGGCCACACTATTTTACATTCCACCAGCAATGTATGAGGGTTCCAATTTCTCTGCATCCTTGCCAACGCTTGTTATCATCTGTCTTTTGGATTGTAACTATTTTGGTGGGTGGGGTGTCTTTCCACTATTTTTATAGTATTGTTTGTAACACAAAAGATTTTATTTTTGATAATGTCCTATTTATTTTTTTCTCTTAAGAGCTTATGCTTTTGATGTTGTGTCTAAGAAGCCAGTGTTTTTGCAGTTCAGGGAAATTGGGCAGGGGAGAGATTTAACAAGGGAGAGAGAGCCAGGTGAGGAAAGGCTTGGGAGAAGGGAGGAGGCTGGCAAGACATTTTCAGAATTCAACATATTTGGAGGCAGAAGGAGAGAGGGGAGGGAGTATGCAGTGCCCAGAACATGTAGGATTTGCACACACAGGAGGGGTGGAGACTTGGGAGTCATTACCATTGGGACAGTAGCTGAATTCACAGAACTGTATTCCATTGCCCAGTGTCCTAAGAAGGGAAAAGTTCTGAGGCTGGAACACTGTAGAGCACTAACATTTAGAGAGAATACGGAGCTCACAACAGAGGTTGACCAGGAGTGGCCAAAGAAGTAAGAGGAAGTCTGGAAAGACTGTGTCACAGGGACCAAGAGAAGAGGATGTTCCAGAAAGAAAGGTGTGATCAACAGTGGCTCAATAAGACAAGGACAGAAAGAGTCCATTGAAACTGGCATTTGGTTGGTCATTACTGACCTTGCTCAGGGCATGTCAGTGCTTCAGTAGCAGCGAGAAAGCCTGATTGTGGTAGAATTAAGCACAAAGATGCACAGAAAGTTTTATGGTACGAAAAAACTCCTCTGTCTCGGCCAAGCGTGGTGGCTCACGCCTGTAATCCCAGCACTCTGGGAGGCCGAGGCGGGCGGATTGTTTGAGCTCAGGAGTTCGAGATCAGCCTGAGCAAGAGCAAGACCCCCGTTTCTACTAAAAAAATAGAAAGAAATTAATCGGACAACTAAAAATATATAGAAAAAATTAGCTGGGCATGGTGGCATATGCCTGTAGTCCCAGCTACTCGGGAGGCTGAGGCAGTAGGCTCGCTTGAGCCCAGGAGTTTGAAGTTGCTGTGAGCTAGACTGACGCCACGGCACTCACTCTAGCCAGGGCAACAGAGTGAGACTCTGTCTCAAAAAAAAAAAAAGCCTACTCTTTCTCGAAGCTTGATAATGAAGAAAAGAACAGTAGTGATCCATACGGCTATCCAGGGTCAAAGCCTGGATTTCATTAAAATGATCTTAAGCTTGTGTATTTGTCAAAGTTCAGTGAGGGAAATGAAAAGCATTCTAGGTATTTGAAAAATAATTTAATTCATGAAATTATATGCTTACAAAATCAGTAGAAGGGCTGGAGCACCAGAAGTCAAAGGGCCATCATTGAACTTTTGGCTTCAAGATCACATCACTATTGGCCGGGCACCGTGGCTCATGCCTGTAATCCTAGCACTCTGGGAGGCCAAAGTGGGAGGATTGCTTGAGGTCAGGAGTTTGAGACCAGGCTCAGCAACAGCAAGATGCCCATCTCTACTAAAAATAGAAAGAAATTAGCCAAGCAACTAAAAAAAAAAAAAAAAAAAAAAAAATAGAAAAAAAGAATTAGCCAGACGTGGTGGTGCACACCTGTAGTCCCAGCTACTCGGGAGGCTGAGGCAGGAGGATCACTTGAGCCCAGGAGTTTGAGGTTGCTGTGAGCCGGCTAATGCCACGGCACTCTAGCCTGGACAACAGAGCAAGACTCTGTCTCAAAAAAAAAAAAAAAAGGTCACATCCTTACCTCTGCAATCCACAGCTTCCACCACTGCTACCGCCATAGCTGCACCAGCACGGCCTCCCTACTCAACCTGTGAGGCAGACCGGAGAAGGATGGGTGCTGGTTTAGATACTGTGGATGTGGAAGCAGGAAGTGGAGGCTTGCTCCTTCCAGCAGCAACCCAAACATATACTGGTTAGAAACAGAGCCCTTGTTTCCAAATGACTAGTTGTTTGTAACGAACCTAGAGCACCACGTGCCAAGCACTGCAGTCAAATGTATTATCTAGTTGAATTCTCACAAGGGATGTCAACTGTCCATTTGAGCTGTTCTCCAAGGTCACATTGCTAAGAAGCGATGGAGCCACAATTCAAAGCCAGGCCTGTCTGGCTTCAGGTGTGCTTCCCTGACGGTCACCAAGCAGAGATGTTTGCCACCTGCCCACTTGGGACAAAGCGGAGAAGAAGGGCTTTTATCCTCAACAGACCTTCCAAGGAATTAATTTAGAATCCTCCAAAATGACCTGGGAAAGAACCCCATTCACCAATCCTGGAAACTAGATGTAAACTGGATCCGGTTTCTTATTTATATGCCAATGATCTATTCACTAGATTAGCATATATTGTCCCCATTTTAATCAGCCTGTCAAAGTTATGTCTTCTTTAATTTAAAAAAAGAATCGTATACTACCTTAAGACATTCACAAATCCAATTGATCAATCACCAGTGCATTCCATTTTACTATCGCACATTAGACAGCAGAGGCCGTATTGGCTATACTTTATATAATCCATCAAAAATAAAATGAGCCATGAATGCTTTGGACATTACTGCTGTGGTATCAGATAGTCACATTAAAAACACGAAAGCCTTGATGAAATGCCTTGTTATCATCCGATCGCCTCATTCTATTATGCAGTGTAAGGTCACTTATGTATGAAGCACTTATATAGGAAGCAGTTAAAAGGAAACTGTAAATAATGTGCTCATAATTTAATCTCTGTTCTGTTTTAATCAGAGGCAATCTTATCGAAAAAGCTCAGAAATAACTAAGCATCTTAACGAGTTTGTGTAACAGTACGTGACTATGTGTTTTCCATCTGCGAGCGGACTCTCTATACACAGTTTATTTTAATTCCATTCACAAATGTTTATTGTGGTAGGTGCTAGAGACATAGCTGAGTAAAATAATCTCTGACTCAAGGAATTCACGGTTGGGGGCGGCAGAGAGAGACATATAAACAAGTAATTATGTTTTGATGGATGAATTCCATTCGACGGTTCCACACGCAGCCTGTGGGGCAACAGTTAATTGTATTGGGCGGTTGTCAGGGAAAGTTGCAAAGACAACGCGATGTCTGCGCTGGGGGTTACACGGTGAGCAGGCGCTCACCTTGCAGGTGAAAGCTAATCCACTGCAGGGACCCCGACTGGGGCAGGGTTTTCATCCCGCACAATGGGTGATCCACACCCCGCCTGACAGGATGCCAGGTCCGGCGCCCGCTGAGGTTCAGGGTTTGCTGGCCGCGGCCGCCGGCCGCCAGGGGGCGCCGTGGCCTCGCGCCGTCAGGGCCGTTGCGTTTCCGGGCACCGGGGCCCAGCGCAGCCCTCGCCTCCGGGCGCGCCTTCGCTGCGCGTAGCGCCGAGCCTTGTCCGCCGCTCCCGTTACCGGGGCAACCGCGGCGCCTCCTCCGTGCCGGCCCCGATAGTCTCTCCGCGCCATTTTCAAACTGCTCTAGCTCCGGAGTCGGTGGCTGGGCGGAAGGAGCCAGCGAGGAAAGCGAGTCCCGGGGGCGATGCGGCTGCAGGCGGAGGGAGCGGCGGCCGGAGCAGCCGGTGAGTCCGGACGCGGAGGCGGGCGGGAAAGGCAAGGCCAGCGGCGCCACCTTCGCCTTCGTCTTCCGGCGGTCCCCGCGGACCGGGCCCGGGCGCTGCCTGAAGGCCGCGCGGCCGCGGGAGGAAGTGGGACCGAACCGGGGCAGGGGCAGGGGCGGGGCCGGGCTGGACGCAGCGACTCCGCATCGGCCCGGCTTCCCACACCCGCTTCCCGCAACACCCGACAGTAAAGTTGCAAACCCGAAATTGGTCGGGGAGAGCTTGAGCCCAGCTGGTCACGGGCCGTCTGTATGGCCGTGCAGACCAGACTGCTGTTGACTGATGGATTGATTTAAAAATTAAAATGCCCTCTCTGTGTAAGAATGATACGTGCTCTTTGTAACAAAAATGCCCCAGCGCGTACAGTGACAGCCAGTCTTTGCCCAGCACCTTGTAAACATCCCCTCTGCCTTCCAGGCTCTGCTATTTTGAGTTAAAAAAGGAAGGATTCCGAGATAATCTCAGTTAACGGGTTTCTTTGTTGTTGGGGGGGGGTTGTTTGCTTTTTTAAAGCCCTTGTGCATACATACTTACAGGATGTTTTTGTAAAAATAGAATGTACTGGCTTTCAGACGTCAGCTCCACAGAGTTAAGTAGATGATGCATAGTTCTAAATGTATATGTGCGTGGGATCCCCAAACCTAACCTTTATGTTGTTTTGCTAGAAACTCAAGAGTACAGCCACAATGTTTGGATGCAGGGTATGGGGGAAGGCAAGGGTCCATGGGTAGGGAAAACCTAATCCATGTTTTTGTCCATCCTGGGAGGATTTTAATCTGTCCTGAGTATTGCGGCCCTGGCCATGATTTATTGATTCATTGTGTTCATTATCATCCTCCCCACCCCCAAACAGGATGTGAGGAGGTATTATGAATTGGTAGCAGATAAAGAGGAGAAATGTTTTTTGCAGGCTCTGCTAGTTTACACCCTGTTTTGGTCAGGGGTATTTCTGATGTCTGCAGGAGTTTCCCTAAAACACCCGGTATCGGTTAGTTCCTTTTTGTGGAAGGAACCTAGAAATCCGTCGGGAAGCCACTCAGAGAAAAGGTTAGCAAGAGCAGAGAGGAACATTTGTAGAAAGGAGTAAGCAAGAAGAGGTACTGATTATAAGAGAAATAACTTGGTAAGTGGAGGCCGCATGGTGCAGAAACCAGAGTGCTGGGCCGGGACTCAGGACTCCTGACCTCCGAAGACGCCCCACCTGCCTTGTGTCCCTGTGGAGTGGGAAAAGTTACTTTCTTGAGGCAGCCTTTCCTCATCTTTAATAGGAATATCACTGACCCTTTCTGCCTCACAGGGTGGTGATAGGATCAAATTTTACATGTATTCACATGCATGTATTGCATGTTTTATAAATTTGGAAAAACAACAGATGTAAAACACAGTTTTTATTTGATTTAGAAATATGAGTACTATTACAACATTTGTTGGCAAAGGTTAGAAAAAAGCAGAGTTTCTAAAGAAATGATCTTTGGATAATTCCAAAGATTGGTAAAGAATATATTCATACATATTTTAAAAGTCAAGGATAAAAAAATGTACAAAAATACCTAATGTGTCTTTTTTTTAATGAGGCAAAATTTACATGGTATAATGCATAGATCTTAAGCATACTATTTGAAAAGCTTTCTTAAATGTATATACCACTTAAATGTGTAACCACTACCACAATCTACATAACATTTTCATCATCCTAGAAAGTTCTCTCTTAATCTTTCCAGTCAGTCTCCACCCTCTTCCATCTCCCAGGGCGACTGCTGTTCTAATTTCTGTCCCCATGGCTTAATTTTGCCTGTTCTTGAACTTCATGTAAATGGAACATGTGTCTGGCTTCTTTTGCTCAAATGATGTTTTTGAGATGCATCCGTGTTGTGGGTATGTATCAGTTGCTTCCCTTTATTCCTTAGTATTACATGGTGTGAACATGGCATAGTTATCACTTTTGTTATTGATGGGTATTTAGGTTGTTTCCAGTTTGGGGCTATTATGAATAAAACTACTATGAGCATTTCTTATAGGGTCTTTTTGTGGATGTTTGTTTTCATTTCCTTGCCTAAGTGACTGGGAATAGAAATACTCGGTTATAAAGTAGAAGTATGTTTAACTTTATAAGAAACTGCCATACTTCTTCCAAAGAGATTTTATGCTCCTGTCAGCAATGTGTGAGGATTCTAGTTGCTCTGTGTCTTTTCAGACATTTGGTATGTTGATCCTTTGAATTTTAGCCATTTTAGTATGGGCAAAATTGCACCTCATTGTGGTTTTAATTTGTAATTTCCCTGATGACTAATGTTAAACATCTTTTCATATGATTACTCCCATTCAGATATCTTTTACAAGGTGCCTCAAGTCTTTAGCACAACTAAATTTTAGTTTTAGTCCAAATAAATGGTCTTATTGAGTTGTTTATCTTATTATTGAGTTGTAAGAGTTCCTTTTATAATCCATATAAAAATCCTTTGTCAGATATTGTGAATATTTTCTTACACTCTCTGGTTTGCCTTCAATTTTTTCTTTTGTTTGTTTTAGACAAGGTCTCCCTCCATTGCCCAGGCTAGAGCGCAGTGGTGTCATCATAGCTCACTGCAGCCCCCACTGCCTAGGCTCAGGCGATCTTCCTGCCTCAGCCTCCCAAGTAGCTGGGACTACAGGTGCCTGCTACCACACCCAGCTGATTTTTAAACTTTTTGTATATACAGGTCTCACTGTGTTGCTCAGGCTGGTCTCGAACTCCTAGCCTTAAGTGATCCTCCTGCCTTGGCCTCCCAAAGTGCTAAGATTACAGGCAGGACCCACTGTGCTCAGCCCCTTTTTGTATTTTCAGTGGACTATTAATATTTTGATGAGCAGAGATTTTAAATTTTGAGGAATTCGAATTTGTCTTTTTTTTTTTTTTTTTTTTTTATGTTCAGTGCTTTTGAAAGAGGGCTCTCTAAGAATTCTCTACCTTTCTCTGGCTTGGGAGAATCTTCTGTTTTCCACTAGAAGCTTTATTGTTTTAACTTTTATATTTAATTTTATGAAGAGATACTTATTTTAATGCAGCGACGAGAATATCATAAGCATTGGATTTAAATCTAAATATTCCAGAAGGCTACTTCCTGAAGAGGAACTAATTATTTCATATTAAAAGAATCTTTTTTTCTTACTGTATAACAACAATAATAGCTATAGTAATATGATAGTATTTCATTCTTTTCTTTCAGGACTTTAATTTTTAGGAGTGAATAAAACTGATTTTAGAAGACAAAATGACTACAGCTGTAGAAAGAAAGTATATGCATATTAGAAAAAGATTGGATCAGCTGGGATACCGCCAGACTCTGACAGTGGAGTGTTTACCTTTAGTAGAAAAACTTTTCAGGTAAAGACAAAAATATAGTTCTGAACCTGTAGAATCCTTAATCCTCTTATATAGTTTCTGATTGAACTTCATGCTTTCATCAAGAAAAGGGTAGATTTTTTGAAAGTCCTTAAATCATCTGAAGCTCAACTCTTCTTCCTTGGATCCTAGTCCCCTGTCCTCTATCCAGGGTTTCCACATTACAAAACTCTAGAAATCACCGCTCACACTGAACTGTTCAGAGTAAACATTTCTGAAGTTTTTCTCTGAGTAGGACTATAATTTTTTGGGTTTCTGATATTGTTGGGAGACAGTTTTGTATTAAGTTTTATGTCTGCTTCACAGTCACGCATCGTTTAATGATGGGGATACGTTCTGAGAAATGTGCCATCTGGTGATTTTGTTGTGTGGACATCACGGAGTATGCTTACACAAACCCAGATGGTATGGCCTGCTGTACAGCTAGGTTATGTGGGATGGCCTGTGGCTCCCAGGCTACAAACCTGTGCAGCATGTTACTGTGCTGAATACTGTAGGCAATTGTAGCACGATGGTAGATATTTGTGTATCTAAACATAGGAAAAGTACAGTAAAAATACAGTACAGAAGATGAAAAATGGTACGCCTGTATAGGGCACCTACGTGGAATGGAGCTTACAGGACTGGAAGTTACCGTGGGTGAGTCAGTGAGTGAGTGGTGAGTGAATGTGAAGGCCCAGGACATCACTGTACACTACTGTAGACTTTATAAACACTGGACACTTAGGCTACACTAAATTTATTTTAAAAATTTTCTTTCTTCAATGATAAATTAGCTTACTGTAACTTTTTTACTTTATAAAGTTTTTTATAAAGTTTTTAAAGTTTATAAAGTTTTTAACCTTTGGCCTCTTTTGTAATAGCACTTTGCTTAAAATACAAACGCATTATACAGCAGCACATTTTCTTTCTTTATATCTTTATTCTATAAGCTTTTTTCCATTTTTAAAATTTTTTACTTTTTAAACTTCTTTGTTAAATCTGAGACACAAACACACACATTAGTCTAGACCTACACAGGGTCAGGATCATGAAGACATCATTAGGCAATAGGAATTTTTCAGCTCCCTTATAATCTTATGGAGCCACTGTTGTATATATGGCCCATCATTGACTGAAAAATGTCATTATTCAGTGCATAACTGTGTTATA
>CAUYSK010024538.1:197-18125 GCA_963575035.1 Avahi laniger
TGGGTGGCCGGGGTTGGGGACCGGGCTGAAGGGGAGAGGCGACGCGGGGTGGCCGGGGTTGGGGACCGGGCAGAGGGGAGGGGACGCGGGGCGTCCGGGGTTGGGGACCGG
This sequence comes from Avahi laniger, assembly GCA_963575035.1. NCBI lineage: Eukaryota > Metazoa > Chordata > Mammalia > Primates > Indriidae > Avahi > Avahi laniger. The sequence goes on from CAUYSK010024538.1 coordinate 309, forward strand.
GCTGAAGGGGGGAGGGGACGCGGGGTGGCCGGGGCTGGGGACCTGGCAGAGGGGAGGCGACAGTAGGAGGGTCCCCGGGCCGGAGGGAGGCGACGCGGGGAGGCAGGTCGGGCCCGGGGGCCGCGGCGGACCAGGAGGCCGGTTTCGGGACGCGGGCCGCCCAGTCGCGTCCCCGCCGTGCTCTGGTTCCCGGGGCTGGCCCCGCGGGGGGGAGACGAGGGCTGGGGTCGCCGAGTCACCCCGCGGAGGGAGCTGGTGGCTTCACCAGTGACCCCGGAGACCTGGTCCCTTTCCTGGCGTCCTCGGGGAGACGCTTTCGTGCTTTCGATCCCGTGTCCGCGGAGCGCCTCGAGGTGCTTCCGTTGGCGCCTTGCTCGGAGCGGGGTCACCCCGCGGGCGGGTCCGGGTCCCCTTGGGACTTCCTGGGGGAGCCGTGAGACCCAGGGGTGACATCGAGCCACTCTGGGCAGGCGGCAGGGAACGCCGTCACCAAAGCAGCCAGGCCTCAAATCCGAAATACAGACACCTTCTCCTTGGGCTTTGTGTCGCAGGGTCGCAGGATGTGCGGGCGAACGGCGTGTCACCTGCCCAGAGAGGTCCTCACCAGAGCCTGTGCCTACCGCGATCGCCGGGGCCAGCGGCGGCTCCCGGACTGGAGGGACCCCGACAAGTACTGTCCCTCCTACAACCAGAGTCCCCAGTGCAGCAGCCCCGTGCTCCTGTCGCGACGGCACTTGGAGAAGGTAACGAGCCTCGCCCTGTGCGGACCCCGTGCCCGCGTCGCCGTGGCCACCCTCTCCTGTTGGCTTTGGGGAATTCTCAGCCTCTGCGGTTGTTTTATTTCATTCTATATTTTTGTATTTATTTTATTACTTTATTTTATTTGTTTATTTATTTTTGGGGAGACAGAGTCTCGCTCTATTGCACCGGGCTAGAGGGCCGTGGCGTCAGCCTCGCTCACAGCAGCCTCCAACTCCTGGGCTCAGGCGATCCTCCTGCCTCGGCCTCCCGAGTAGCTGGGACCACAGCCATGCGCCACCACGCCCGGTTAATTTTTCTCATTTTCAGTAGAGGTGGGGTCTTGCTATGTTGCCCAGGCTGGTCTTTAAGTCCTAGTCTCCAGCAATCCTTCCATCCTGACCATTTTTTTTCTGAGACAGAGTCTCGCTCTATTGCCCCGTGCTAGAGGGCCGTGGCGTCAGCCTCGCTCACAGCAACCTCCAACTCCTCGGCTCACGTGATCCTCCTGCCTCAGCCTCCCGAGTAGCTGGGACTCCAGGCATACACCACCACGCCCGGCTAATTTTTTCTATATATTTTTAGTTGTCCAATTAATTTCTTTCTATTTTTAGTAGAGACGGGGTCTCGCTCTTGCTCAGGCTGGTCTCGAACTCCTGACCTCGAGCGATCCTCCCACCTCGGCCTCCCAGAGTGCTGGGGTTACAGGCGTGAGCCACGACGCCCGGCCTGGATTTTGATTCTGTTTGATCCATAATGCCAAAATCGCTTTATGAAGATGATACCTCTGGTACATACTCTGCAGAACTCTTGTGATAATGTGGTAGTCAAAAAAGACTCATTTATACATTATAGGGATCACATTATTTTGAAATAAATATACCAAATAATGATCTTTTTTGGTTGAACGAAGCCATTTACATGAAATAGTTTATTCACGCGTTATTTTTAGAGGAGGCATTCTTCCCGGTGGACGCTTTTTTTAGCGAGAGGGAAATCAAGATGAAATATCCTGGAGAACCTTGAAGGGGAAGGGAAAAGATAAAAGGAAGCCATAGGCCTGTAATCCCAGCTCTCTGGGAGGCCGAGGCAGGCGGATTGTTTGAGCTCAGGAGTTCGAGACCAGCCTGAGCAAGAGCGAGACCCCATCTCTACTAAAAATAGAAAGAAATTAATTGGACAACTAAAAATACATAGAAAAAAAATTAGCCGGGCATGGTGGCACATGCCTATAGTCCCAGCTACTTGGGAGGCTGAGGCAGGAGGATCGCTTGAGCCCAGGAGTTGGAGGTTGCTGTGAGCGAGGCTGATGCCACGGCACTCTAGCCTGGACAACACAGTGAGACTCTGTCTCAAAAAAAAAAAGCAAGCCGTAATTTAGAGTGAGATCAGAGAGAAGGATTAAGGATATGAGCCTTATTCATTTTTAGCCTTAGTTTTCTTCCTGCTGCCTCTCTGGAATTATAGAATGTTAGCTGGAAGAAAAATTCATTGAACAGATGTCAAGATGGAAATATAGAAAGATTGTGACTTACTGTAGGTCACCCAGTCAGTGAGGGACAGAGCTGGAACTGAGATCCCGACCACTGTCCCACCGCAGCGAAGTATCCTGCAACCAGGAATGGAGAAGGGGGGACCCCCTAGCTGACGTAGCCCTCCCGTGGGTCACTGGTATGAATTTGCGGATGTAGCGTTTGACTCCACGTCTCGAATAAGTTTTGTTAAGATTGCTGGAGTTTCTTGATTTTGATAAATATTTGATATTTCACTTTTCTCAAACCTGTGAGTTACCAAGCAAAATTGGAAGCATTTCGGCAGTGCATTCAAATCATCAACGGCCAGCATTGTGTGTATAGATCGTGACATTTGCATTCGAAACCACGGATTTGCAAATCACTTCCTCTTTCATTGAGCCACCCCCGGGGCTACCAGCTGCTCTGTTCAGAAGTCCAAAAAGGTAGAGGAAAAGATGAGTCATACCGAGCAAAATTTTCAGCATTTTGGCTTCTCAACCAGTTTCTATTCATCGGCCTCACGTTTCGGTTTGGTTTACAGTTGTTCAGTGAACACGCTCAAAGGTGATCAACAGAACTTGCGAGAGTAGAATTTCTCAATCTCCACGCTGTTAACATTTTGGCCAGGATAAATCTCGTCATTCTTAGATCCGATATTTGCAAATTCACCTTGCAAAAATTTATAACCCTGAGATCAATACTCATGTTGCTTTTGGAGTCATTCGTGGACAGGGTGGTGAAAATTTTGAGTTGCCCAACACTCACATTTCCTGCTGAGGTTGAACAAGGCAATGATCTCTGCCTTCTTTTTTTTTTTCTTTTCTTTTTTCTTTTCTTTTTTCTTTTCTTTTTTTTTTTCTTTTTTTTTTTTTCGAGACAGAGTCTCACTGTGTTGCCTGGGCTAGAGTGCCATGGCGTCAGCCTCGCTCACAGCAACCTCCAACTCCTGACCTCGAGCGATCCTCCTGCCTCAGCCTCCCGAGTAGCTGGGACTACAGACACGCGCCACCACGCCCGGCTAGTTTTTTCTATATATTTTTAGTTGTCCAATTAATTTCTTTCTACTTTTAGTAGAGACAGGGTCTCGATCTTGCTCAGGCTGATTTCAAACTCCTGAGCTCAAGCAATCCTCCCTCCTCGGCCTCCCAGAGTGCTAGGATTACAGGCGTGAGCCACCGCGCCTGGCCTGATCTCTGCCTTCTTGATTAATCTCTTGTCCTCTAAACAAGTGGCCTTTTTGTGATCAGTTTAGTGCCTTGTTTTTTGCATTTCTGTACATTTTATTGCTGATTTCACTGTTTAAAATGATCCCCAGGTGTAGTGCTAAAAGTGCTGGCTATTGTCCCCAAGCAAAAGTAGCCTGTGATTCCCTTATGGAGAAAATACATACATTAGATAAGCTTCATTCGGGCATGTGTTACGGTGCTATTGGACGCGAATTCAATGTAACTCAACAATAAGATTAAGGAAGGTGTCTTTAAATAGAAACACACATAAAACAAGGTTGTATATTGATCAGTGCATGAAAATGTTGTCACCAGGGGCTGTCAGAAACCTGACTTTGTATTTCCCTCAGAGTAGCAGTTCTGTATTCAGCGGCGACTTTATGGAATCTCACTACTGCAAATAACAAGAATCGCGTGTGTTTGTGTGTGTGTGTGAGAGAGAGACAGAGATAGAGAAGGGAATTAACTGATACAGGCAAGATTCTGGAGAAAGCAAAGATATCAGGAATAGGCCAGGCAGGGCGGTGGCTCACGCCTGTAATCCCAGCACTCTGGGAGGCCAAGGTGGGAGGATCACTCGAGGTCAGGAGTTCGAGACCAGCCTTAGCAAGAGCAAGACCCCGTCTCTACTAAAAATAGAAAGAAATTATCTGGACAACTAACAACATACAGAAAAAATTAGCCGGGCATGGTGGCGCATGCCTGTAGTCCCAGCTACTCAGGAGGCTGATTTGAGCCCAGGAGTCTGAGGTTGCTGTGAGTGAGGCTGACGCCACGACACTCTAGCCGGGGCGACACAGTGAGACTCTGTCTCAAAAAAAAAAAAAAAAAAGAAGGGCTCAGCCTATAAGGCATATTGTGGCTAAGGTTTCCAGTGAAAAGACACACAATAGAATCAGCAAAGGAAAAAGAAAAAAGTAGAAAATCTGGAAAAATCCATGCACAGGCTTCCTTATGTTCTCCTTTCTGGAAGGGGACACACCAAGCATATTACTTTCTCCAGCAATGAAAAATACAGCCATTTATGTGACAGTGTTTCTTGCCCAGGGAAACCCATCAGAGACTCGGGGCCCAGGGTTTTTACTGGAGGCTGGTCACGTAGGCACTCTCTGCCTAGCAAGTACCGAATTCGCAGACGCCCAGAAGGAAAGCAGGTGTTCAGCATAAACCTCGTCGTTTGCACAAACAGACTAGGGAGACTAAAACTCTGTTATCAGTTCGGGAAAGGTGAGCACAACACTGAACGTCCAGCTTCTGAGGTGTTAACCGGGGGCCAGCCTCGTAAGCAGGCACTCCTAAAAATAGCATCTTCAAGCCTGCCACGTTAACTCTTCTGCACAAAACCACTCCGCACGTTCCTGACATGGCTTCTGTGCCCACCTAATTTCATATCTGGTCTATCTTTATGTCCCGGTGGCTTCACATGTTAAAGTACAAGCCTTTTGAGGTTAAGCAGTCTGCTTTTTTTTTTTTCAGTAGAGACGGGGTCTCGCTCTTGCTCAGGCTGATCTCAAACTCCTGACCTCAAGCGATCCTCCTGCCTCAGCCTCCCGAGTAGCTGGGACTACAGGCACGCGCCACCATGCCCGGCTAATTTTTTCTATCTATTTTTAGTTGTCCAGCTAATTCCTTTCTATTTTTAGTAGAGACGGGGTCTCGCTCTTGCTCAGGCTGGTCTCGAACTCCTGAGCTCAAACGATCCTCCCGCCTCGGCCTCCCAGAGTGCTAAGCTAGGATCACAGGCTTGAGCCACCGCGCCCGGCCTTACAGTTTCTCATAAAAAGCCTTATAAGGTCTGGCCTTAAACAGTCTTCTGTGTGCTCTCATAACACCCTGTACATCCCTTGATCACAGGATATAAGTCACTGTATTATTGTCGTCTATAATATATGCTTCTTGAGAGCTGGGACCACACGAAGTACAGGGCCTAGCATTGTCTCTTTTAATTAGTAAGTACTAATTAAAAAGGTCACAGGAACTAAATCTCTTCATATCCCCCACCTTACATTCTAGCACATACGATTGCTAAAGAACTCGAGTTAACTGTATCATGATAAATCATCAAAAGTGCTTTCCAGTGGACTCCCTTTTAATAATCTGGTATTCTCTGTATTTCAGTACTACTATTTTGTTTTTTTTTTTTTTTTCCATGAACCACGTGCTTTTATTCTTTTTTTTTTTTATTTCTGCATATTATGGGGGTATAAATGTTCAGGTTACATTGCCCTTGCCCTCCCCCCAGTCAGACCTTCAAGCGTGTGCATTCCCCCGACGGTGCACATCACACTCATCGTGTTTGTATATACCCGCCCTCTCCTGGCCCCAGCTCCCATCTTCCCGGTGCCGGATAAACGTCATTCCTGTATGTGCACTTAGGTGTTGATCAGTTCACACCAGTTTGCTGGTGAGCACATGGGGTGCTTGGTTTTCCATTCTTGGGAGACTTCGCTTAGTAGAATGGGTTCCAGCTCTTTCCAGGAGGATGCAAGAGGTGCCAGATCACCATTGTTTCTTACAGCTGAATAGTATGCATGGTACAGCATAGACCACGTTTTATTAATCCACTCATGCATTGATGGGCACTTGGGTTGTTTCCACATCTTTGCAATTGTGAGTTGTGCTGCTATGAACATTCGGGTGCAGGTGTCTTTCTTATACAGCATCATTTGCTCTTTTGGGTAGATGCCCAGTAGCGGGATTGCTGGATCCAGTGGTAGATTTACTTGTATCTCTCTAAGGTATCTCCGTATTGCTTTCCACAGAGCTTGCACTAGTCTGCAGTCCTACGGTACTATTAATAATAACATAATACACGCGCTAAATCGGGTTTTCTCAACTCCATCACGATCTCCTCACCAGATCTTAACCTTTTTCCTGTGGCAGGACGCAGACTCATCTGAGCGTATCATTGCCCCCATGCGATGGGGCTTGGTCCCGTCTTGGTTCAAAGAAGATGACCCTTCCAAGCTGCAGTTCAATACCACCAACTGTCGCAGCGACACCATCACGGAGAAACGGTCGTTCAAGGTCGGCAGCGGGTCTGGGGAAAAGGCGCACACTCTGTTCTTTTCGCTAACAGAGCTATTAGTGCCTTGTGTACCTGAGACATAAGACAAGGTTCCAGAAGAGTATTCCCAGTTGTTAACGTGGAGTGCTGTTCTGGTACCGTATGACAAACCACACTAAAACTTAGTGGTTTTTAACAGAACACCCACATTCTCTGGGTTGTCTGGGCTAAGCCGGGCGGTTTTCTCTTACTCTTACGCAGTTGTGATCAGATGGCAGCTGGCTGGACGTCTCAGGTGGCTTCTCCACCCACATCTGACACCTCAGCTGGGGGCGGCGGAAACAGCTGGATGCCTTTCCACATGCCGCGCTTAGAGGGGGTGTCAGGGTAGTCAGGTGCCTGTCATGGCGACTTACTTACTCCAGAGCTCACTATGCAGCAGAGCAGGACAGAAGCTTCCAGGCTTTGAGCCCCAGCCTCTGCAGTCAGACAGCATGACTTCCGCTGCGTCTGGCCATCCAGAGCGAGCCCACGTTCAGGGTGGGAGGGGGCTGCCCAGGGTGCGAAGCCGGGGGAGCCAACTTTGCAGACCCGACGCCATGAGTACTTCCTAGAAAAGAGCTGGTTGCTTGCACATACGTTTTTTCATCTTTTCCGCATCTGTGTGAGCGGTGACTTTATACGTAAGAAAACCGACGTGCAGAGAAGTGATGTGTTCTAAGGTCACGCGTTAGAGAGAGAGATTGTAACCCGAGTTCCACGTAACGGCAGCCCGTGGAACGTGACTGGATCCCTAAGACTATATATCTCGTGCCCCTTTTCCCTCAGGTGCCCCTTGGAAAGGGACGGCGCTGTGTCGTCCTAGCAGATGGATTCTACGAGTGGCAGAGATGCGAGGGAACAAACCAGAAGCAGCCGTACTTCATCTATTTCCCCCAAATCGAAACAGAGAAGGTATCGTTACCAGCACTCACAATGTGTATTTGGAAAGGCACAGGGAAACAAATTATCCGAACGCAGGGATCTTTTAGCGTATCAGAGACGAGCAACCATTACCGCTAATTCTAGAATGTTTTCTTCACCCTAGAAAGAAACTGCATAATCCATTGGCAGTCACTCTTCATTTCCCGCCACGACCGGTCTACTGTCTGTCTCTGTAGATTTACCTGTTTTGGACATTTCATAAAAGTGGAATCATACGATATTTGGTCTTTTGGGACTGGCTTCCTTCACTTAGCATAACGTTTTCAAGGTTCATCCGCGTTTGGCATGGATCAGTTCTGCATTCGCTTTCGTGGCTGAATAATAGCCCATAATATGCGTAGACTACATTTTGCTTATAGTATATATGTGTGTTTGTTTTTTTTTTTTTTAAATAAAAGAGACGGGGTCTCGCTCTTGCTCAGGCTGGTCTCGAACTCCTGACCTCCAGCGATCCTCCCGCCTCGGCCTCCCAAAGTGCTGGGATCACAGGCGTGAGCCACCGCGCCCGGCCTGTATATGTGTTCTTTGGCCTATTCTCTTCGCTGCTTGGATCCGTGGTTTGATGTCTTTCATGATTTATGGAAGATTCTTGGCCGTTCCATCTCCAAATATTTCTTCCGCCACGTTTTCTCTTTCTAAGAGTCTAATTATATATGCGTTAGATGATTTGATATCGTCCCATAGTTCTCTTCTATATTTTTCTTTCTTTTTTCTCTGTGTCAGTCTGGGTCATTCTGATTGCCCTGCCTTCATGTTCAGTAATTCTTTCTTACAATTTCCATCTTTCTGCTTATCTGTTCGTGTGTGTTGTCTGCCTTTTCCACAAGAGCCTTTGTTAACGTGCGATGCTTACTTTCCGTTCTCTGATAGTTTCAGTACCTGGGGAATGTAAATCTCTTGCCTCTGGGTCTCTTGATTTCTCTCTCTCTGCAGCTGATTATTTTTTCCAGCTTTTTTGTGTGTCTTGGAATTTCTGGTATTTGCCAGACACACACAGGACAGATACGCTGAGATTCATAAAATTCGTGTCTGGAAACTCTTCTGTTAGATTAGATGAGGTTAAGGAAGCGGGTTGTCGGCACAGTTACCCGTGTTCGCCGCAGGCTTTCGCGCCGTCCTGGTGTTACGTAGCGTTTAGGGTGAGGATCGACCCTCCAGAGGGGTTTTCTCAGCATCTCTGCTCTCCTCAGTTCTTAGACTTTCCCTTTGAGCCTGTGCCTTAAAAAGGGGTCTCCTGTGCTGTCCCGCACCCTCTAGAAGTAGACGCTACTGTTGCTCACTTGGTGTTTGCCCATCCTGAGGGGGCCGGAGGTAGCTCTCTGTTGTCTCAGGTCAGCCTGTCTTAGGCACGCCTGGCTCTCTGGCTCGGGCTTTTGTGGTGATCCTGCTCCGTCCCCAGGGGTCAGAAGACTTTTTTTTTTTTTTTTTTTACCCCTCCCCAAGTGCCCCAGCCTCCGTCTTTCTCGGGAACACGAGTGAGGTCCATGGAGAAGAAGCTTCGAGCTGGCGCAGACTGCCCTGAGGTCTGCAGCTCCCGAGGGTTCTGTGTTCTCGTGCTAGCTCATACTTTGCTTTTAGAATTTTTCTTGTTTTTTTGAGACAGTTTCGCTCCGTTGCCCGGGCTAGAGTGCCCCTGGCGTCAGCCTCGCTCACGGCAACCTCCAACTCCTGGGCTCAAGCGATCCTCCTGCCTCAGCCTCCCGAGTAGCTGGGACTACAGGCATGCGCCACCATGCCCAGCTAATTTTTTCTATTTTTAGTTGTCTGGCTAATTTATTTCTGTTTATAGTAGAAATGGGGTCTCGCTCTTGGTCATGCTGGTCTCGAACTCCTGACCTCGAGCGATCCTCCCAGCCTCGGCCTCCCAGAGTGCTGGGATCACAGGCGTGAGCCTCCGCGCCCGGCCTTGCTTTTAGAATTTGATAATAACTTTATCTGAATTCTCACCTACTTGCATGCAGGCCACCTTTCCTGCCGTTGCCACCAATAAGCCAGCACTCCTGTCCCACCTCACTTTGGAGATCCGTATCTTTCCTTTAAGGTTCAGGCAAAGTGGTTCCCCTGTGACCTCAGTTCTCTGATGGGTTTAAGAAAACTTAGAGCCGGGCGTCGTGGCTCACGCCTGTCATCTCAGCACTCTGGGAGGCCGAGGCGGGAGGATCGCTCGAGGTCAGGAGTTTGAGACCAGCCTGGGCAACATAGCGAGACCCCATCGCTACTAAAAATAGAAAGAAATTAGCCGGACAACTGAAAATATATAGAAAAAATTAGCCGGGCACGGTGGCGCATGCCTGTAGTCCCAGCTACTCGGGAGGCTGAGGCAGGAGGATCGCTTGAGCCCAGGAGTTTGAGGCTGCTGTGAGCGAGGCTGACTCCATGGCACTCTAGCCCGGGCGACAGAGCGAGACTTTGTCACAAAAAAAAAAAAAAAAAAAAACACACACAGGGGCCTGAAATTGCTTGAGAGCCTCGTTTGCACACGGCTGGTTTGGGTTCACATCAACAATGTGAGTGACTAGCTTCAGCGGTGGCCAGTTCAGAGATGGCCCGCATGTCCCGCAAAGGTGTTAAATTCTGAAAGCGTTAGGGAGCTACAGATCTACGCACAGCTGCAGTGGGCAGCTGCCACCAAGTCTTTCCTTTGACGACAGCGGATCAAGAGGCCGAGTGACTTATAAAATGATGTCCGTGCTTTTCCGTCTGTACATGGAAGGAGGCTGCCGGGCGCATCTAATCTACCCACGTGTTTCCCTTCCAGTCCGGCAGCGTTGGCGCCGCAGACGGTCCTGAGAACCAGGAGAAAGTCTGGGGCAACTGGAGGCTCCTGACCATGGCCGGGATCTTTGACTGCTGGGAGCCCCCGGAGGGAGGCGACGTCCTGTATTCTTACACCATCATCACAGTGGACTCCTGCAAACGCTTGAGGGACATCCACCACCGGCAAGTCACACTCTTCCCTGGATCCAGAAGGATTCACGGGAGGATTTGTCCTCCGTGTTTTTAGTTAGGTAGCTTTAGAGAATAAGAAACTAAGTCGTTCCGAAAAATACGGTTATAGTCAATTCAGCTGTGACGTGACACACATCGCTAAAAAAAAATCATTGCACTATGCAAAATGATACAATAGAAACCACATAAGTAGCTGGGGTGCGGTGGCTCACGCCTGTAATCCCAGCACTCTGGGAGGCCAAGGTGGGAGGATCGCTCGAGGTCAGGAGTTCGAGACCAGCCTGAGCAAGAGCGAGACCCTGTCTCTACTAAAAGTAGAAAGAAATTGGCTGGACAACTAAAAATATATAGAAAAAATTAGCCAGGCGTGGTGGCGCGTGCCTGTAGTCCCAGCTACTCGGGAGGCTGAGGCAGGAGGATCGCTGGAGCCCAGGAGTTGGAAGTCGCTGTGAGCGAGGCTGACGCCACGGCACTCTAGCCTGGGCAACAGAGTGAGACTCTGTCTCAAAAAAAAAAACAAAACAATAGGAAGCTAATACAATCAGTAGCACAGTTTTATTCATGCTAAGTGGTTAAGAAATCATAAATATTGCACGAAATACACCACTTCACCTCAAATAACACCTGAAGTTTGCTGGAGGAAGCGTGTGTTAGAAGAATTGCAGCTCATGAGTTATTGTGGAGTTGAGGAAAGGAAAGTCATGCAAAATTTTTGGTTTTTGCAGTCTTAAATCCCGGGGCATGTTCTTTCATCCTTGAATGTAGTTCCTTTGAGGCATGCGTTTATTTATCGTTATTGTTTCTGGAGACAGAGTCTCACTCTGTTGCCAGGGTTACAATGCAGTGGCGTCATCATAGCTCACAGCAGCCTCCAGCTCCTGGGCTCAAGCGATTCTCCTGCCTCAGCCTCCCGAGTAGCCGGGACCGCAGGCACGCGCCACCACGCCCAGCTAATTTTTTTTGTTTTTTTGCAGAGATGGGGGTCTCACTATGTTGGCCAGGCTGGTGTTGAACAACTGGCCTCTAGTGATCCTCCCGCCTCAGCCTTCCAGTGCTTATAACAGATGCCCGTTGCATCAAAATTGAATATTTGATCCAATATGTAACTCCTCCTTCAGTTACGTTCCATATCACTGCTGGAAATTCTTCAGCAGGTGTTTTCATCCGCTCGTACCTGGCCAAAAAAGCCATATTTTTAAAGCACATTTGATTTGCTGAAGTCACAGTATTTAACCATTAATATAGATGTTTACGCATTTGTCTCCTAAAATCAGCTGTATCACTCACCAGTGAAGTATGCGTCATGTTTTCTATTGGCCCAGGACGTAAAACCGGAAGCTCAACATGGGATCTTTTCCTAACATCTCGTGGGTACCAGGAGCCATCTTGGCCTCTCTGCTTTTCCGAGGCATGGTTTCCTTTGGTTCACGATTTTCTCACTGTAAATCTTTTACAGGTGGTGAGGCTGGAGTTTTCTTCTCCTTTTTATTTTTTTGGAGACAGAGTCTCACTCTGTCGCCCGGGCTAGAGTGCCGTGGCGTCAGCCTCGCTCACAGCAACCTCCAACTCCTGGGCTCCAGCGATCCTCCTGCCTCAGCCTCCCGAGTAGCTGGGACTACAGGCATGCGCCACCGCGCCCAGCTAATTTTTTTTTTCTGTATATTTTTAGTTGTCCAGATAATTTCTTTCTATTTTTAGTAGAGACGGGATCTCGCTCTTGCTCAGGCTGGTCTCGAACTCCTGACTTTAAGCGATCCTCCCGCCTCGGCCTCCCGGAGCGCTGGGATCACAGGCGTGAGCCGCTGTGTCCAAGCTGGAGGTTCTCTTTGACAGCTTCTCCAGGCTCTGTTTTGCGTTTAATTCTAGGCTGGGGGATCACAGGAAGTGCCCCAGTTGGCGAGAGTGGACACTCCGGTCTCAGCACTGTTCACTGTCTTTGCCGTGAAACTTCGCGACTCGGCTCTCCAAGTGCTGGGGGCCCGTCGGCCTGCGCCCAGGGAGCGTGTGGCAGGAGTCGGGATGTCGGGGGCACAGGCACAACGAGCCCCCCTTGAGCCTTGGGATGATGCGAGCCCTCAGCGGACTCAAATCTCTCTCCCCTCTCTTCTGGCCCTCGCTCTCCCTGTACCACCCAACATCCTGCTTAGGATGCCCGCCATCCTGGACGGGGAGGAGGCCGTCTCTCGGTGGCTGGACTTCGGCGACGTCTCGGCTCAGGAAGCCATGAAGTTAATTCGCCCCACGGAGAACATCACCTTCCATCCGGTTTCTCCCGTGGTGAACAACTCGAGAAACAACACTCCCGAGTGCCTGGCTCCTGTCGACCTGGCGGCCAGAAAGGTAGGGGCCCGTGACGTCTTGTAGTCCTTTTGAGCTTCCCGTCTTGTGCCAACGTGGCCTTTTCTTTTGGGGTATGACCTTTCGCAAACAGAACTTTAATTTGAACCACCAAAACCCGTTGTACTCCCTGTGCACAGCGAGATAGAGTGGAGCAGTGATTGTCAAACTCGCTGTGACCGCAAGTCCCCTGGAGAGCTCAGAGGACACACCCAGTGGTCCTCGACCCAAGGCAAGGAAGAGCATCTCCGTTTCTGACGCTGAGAGCACTCGAGCAAACTTCCAAGCGTTTCAGAGGCCACAGGGCTGAGGGATGTTCCATCCTCCCTCCTCCAGAAAGTGACCTCCCCCGTGTCTGATGGGGTGGCCACCACTCTGCTCCACTCCTGTGAGCACACACGCTCACCAGACCCGGGGCTCGGCCACCCTCTCTGGGAACGCACTCTGGGGACGAATCGGACCCTGTCCAGAGCGTGAGGAGGTCACAGTCAGTGATGAGGAAAGCACAGGACACAGATAGCGCCTCCCAGAGTGCTACGATGACAGGCATGCGCCACCATGCCCGGCTAATTTTTCTATATATGTTTACTTGTCCAGCTAACTTCTTTCTATTTTTAGTAGAGATAGGGTCTTGCTATGTTGCCCAGGCTGGTCTCAAACTCCTGACCTCGAGCTATCCTCCCACCTCGGCCTCCCAGAGTGCCGAGGGGTGGGGTGGGAAGGGAGCAGACGCCTTCCCAGGGGGTGGGCGCTCTCCAGGGGCCCACCTAGGGGGCTAACCTGACCCGGTCCTGAACGTGAGAAGGTCGTAGACAGCGAGGCGGAAGAAAACAACAGCGTAAATGCCGCACCCTGCGTAGACATCCCGACGCTCAGGGCCGGGAGGACTCCCGGTCTCGAGGGTGGTTGTGAGGGACACAAAGGAGCCCTTGGCCATATTGCGTCTCTGTCCCCAACCGACGGGGATTCTTGATCTTTTCTGTGCCTCAGCTCTCCCAACTACAAGTCGCAGGAGCTCCCGTCCTCGGCTCCCTCCGGGAGGATTTGAGAAGCCCTCCCGCCGGGAACTTTGGCTTCTTAGAATCAGCTTCTAGAATCAGCTTCTTCGAATTAACCCGGTAGAATCCCGAGGGTGTGTTTTTGAAGGGAACGTGAGCAAGCAGAAGGCGACGCAGTGGCGAGGGAAGTGTCAGAGCAAAAAGCCAGCCCCGGCTGACGTTCGGGGGGGAAGGTTTCGGAGCGGCAGTTGTTCCCGGGTGACATCGAAGGACTCTTGAAGTAGGTCGTGCTTGGAGGATGCCCGGAATAGACATCCAGCGTCAGGGCGGACTGCAAGACCGGCTATCGTCTTCCCTGTTTTTCTTAAAGCTTTCTGTTCTCCAAAGACACCTTTACGCTACGGTGTCAGCGTCACCTTGTTTTCTTTCGTCTCGATTCTCTGCAAACTCCTGCAACCTTGACACTTCTTAAAAATCAGACATCTGTAAAACTGTAATTATACAAACAGGTGGAGTATCTCTTATCCGAAACGCTTGGGACCAGAAGTGTTTTGGTGTTTTATTTGTTTTTTTTTGAGACAGAGTCTGGCTCTGTCGCCCGGGCTAGAGTGCCGTGGCGTCAGCCTCGCTCGCAGCAACCTCCAACTCCTGGGCTCAAGCGATCCTCCTGCCTCAGCCTCCCAAGCAGCTGGGACCACAGGCATGCGCCACCGTGCCCGGCTAATTTTTTCTGTGTATATATTTTTAGTCGTCCAGATAATTTCTTATTTAGTAGAGACGGGGTCTTGCTCTTGCACAGGCTGGTCTCGAACTCCTGACCTCGAGCGATCCTCCCGCCTCGGCCTCCCAGAGTGCTGGGATCACAGGCGTGAGCCACCGCGCCCGGCCCAGAAGTGTTTTGGATTTCGGATTTGTCGGGATTTGGGGATGTTTGCATCATACACTTACCAGCTGACATTCCGAAATCCAAAAATCTGAAGTGGTCAATGCTCCCGTGAGCATTTCCTCCGAGCGTCCCGTCAGTGTTGAAGAAGTTTCAGCTTTTGGCGCATTTTGGATACTCAGCCCGTGTCCGCTTTGCACTAGACATTGCCCCATTTCCGCCACGGTCTTTGCTCCACAACAAGCCACGTTTTGGTGACATTGCGCTAATTCCGAGACTTTCAGCTCGGGCTCGGGGTGCGGTGCGGGGAAGCGGCTGGGGAGAGGTCGTGCCGACGGTTCAGCCTGCCGTCCCCGATCGTGGCATGTGTCGGAAGCTCGTCTGTCCTTCCCCATCCTCCGACACTGCCCCGGTCACGCTGAATGACATTATTTTCCCCCCCCCGGGAACGCTTCATTCTTGTTTGAACGCCCTTCGGTTCTCTTCTCTGGCCACACACGTGTCCCTGCAAAACCTTCTCGAAGAGCTCCTCCCCTGCCCCTCGGAGCAGCACCGTCTTCTGTTCCCAGCCCTGGCGTCCGGCTCTAAGTGACACTTTCCGGGCCCGGCTCAGTACCTAAGGCCTCTTTCCCTTGCGTCTTCCCTGCGCGTTGTCGGCCTCTCCCGGAAGGTTCGAGTTGGCCGCTTTGAGCTTTTCCCCTCTCTCCTAGGAGCTCAAGCCGAGCGGCAGCAGCCAGAAGATGCTGCAGTGGCTGGCCACGGGGTCGCCCCCAAAGGAAGAGCCGAAAACCCCCGAGAGGGCCGAGTCGGGCGCGCTGCAGTGGTCCAGCCAGTTCTTGCAGAAGAGCCCGTTCCGGCCCAGGAGGGGCGAGGCCGGGCTCCTGCGACGGTGGCTGCTACGAGACCATGAGGAGGCGGAGGAGCCGGCGGCCAAGCGGCCTCACAGCCAGTGACAGGCACGCAGGGGACCTTCAGAGACCGGGGGCAGCGTCCCGCAACGCCCGCTCTTGCCGATGACGGCTTCCTGCCTCGTACGTGCGTGTCTGCTTCAGCAGGGGCCGACAGTTCTCGCTCACAGTCGTGCGTTTGCGGGGAAGTGGCCACCGCGGCCGTGACCAGGAGCCCCCAGTGGGGCGTGGTGATGGGGGGCAGCCTTGGGCAGGTGGCCGCTGCCACCGGTGGCTGAGCGCAGCCCACGGGGCCACCGCGCCCGCGCCCTTTCCCCGCGGGGCCTTCCCCGAAGCGCGTCTGACCGGCCGGGAGCTCTCAGCCCCGAGCGGCCAGCCCACGGGCTCGTTCCGTGTGTTAGAGGTTCGAAGTTCTCAAAACGTTATTTTTTCCCGAGTAAATGACACTTTGATAAACGTCTGCCTCTGTTTCGGAAAATGATGCCGGTGGGGAGAGTTCTGGATCTTACCCGGTTTTCCCCTGGCATCAGTCCTAAGGAGCGGATTTTGTCACAAACGGGGCACTGGGGCTTTCTGAGGAAGAGGCTGGGGGGGGGGTTCCTTGTTGTCTCTCTTCACTCTTTTTTTTGTTTTTGAGACAGAGTCTCACTCTGTCGCCCGGGCTAGAGTGCCGTGGCGTCAGCCTCGCTCACAGCAGCCTCCAACTCCTGGGCTCCAGCAATCCTCCTGCCTCGGCCTCCTAAGTATCTGGGACTACAGGCATGCGCCACCGTGCCCGGCTAATTTTTTCTACATATTTTTAGTTGTCCAGCTAATTTCTTTCTATTTTTAGTAGAGACGGGGGTCTCGCTATGTTGCCCAGGCTGACCTCGAACTGCTGACCTCAAGCGATCCGCCTCGGCCTCTCTAGTACCTGGGACTACAGGCATGCGCCACCGTGCCCGGCTAATTTTTTCTATAGATACATTTTTAGCTGTCCAGATAATTTTGTTTCTATTTTTAGTAGAGACGGGGTCTGGTTCTTGCTTAGGCCGATCTCGAACTCCTGACCTCGAGCGATCCTCCCGCCTCAGCCTCCCAGAGTCTCTTCACTCTTAATGGTTGGAGGCTGTCTCAATCCTTTAGCTTAAAACCGACCTGGGTGTAGAGGGGTTCAGGAGAGATAGGGGTGCGGAGGCCCAGCCCTGTCCTTACCGCGGGGACCACGGGGTCTGCAGAGCCTCCCGGGCTCTGAGGCTGACAAGGGCTTTGGGGCCTGGAACTAAGGCCGCCGGGGGCCGGGCCACCTGCTCCAGCCCCCTGCGACCTGTTCTGCGGGCCCGTCTTTCCTTCTGGGCTCGGAATCGCTGTAGATGGGGGGCAGGGCGGTCCCCACTGCCGGTCCCGTCGCCTGGATCGTGCACCCAGCCCAGCGCGGCAGCAGCGACCCGATCGCAATGCAGCGCCCGTGTAGACGCGGCGTGGCGGGGCCCGCAAGGCCGCCCCTGTGAACCCCCCGGGGAACAGAAGGCGCCGGGAAGCGGAGGGGCCTTGCCAAGTAGCGTGGGGACGGGGCAGGGAGAGTGTCCCCCGGCCACACGCCGTCCCAGGCCGCGGGGGCGGGCAGCAGGCGACAGGCGAGGACCGGGCGGCCGCGACCCAGCCAAGCGCGGGCCCCAGGCCCTATGCAAATGAGGGATCGGAATTCCCGCCAATCAGAGGGAAGCTCGGGCCCGAGCCCGCTAATGGGAGCGCGCGGCGGCGGGAGCCTGGCCGGGGTCCCCGCCCCAGCCCCGCCCCGCCCCGGGCCTCGCTCCCGCCTCCCCCGCGCGGCCTCCCTTCCGCCTGCGGGGCGGGGTCGGCCCCTGCGGTGGCCGCGGTGGCCGCAGCCCGGGCCGATCCGCGTGGCTTTGCCGGTTTTGTTAGTTTGCAACCCCGAGCGGCCGTGGCGAGAGCAGCGGAACACAAAGGGAATCGCGTTTGGTCGGGCGTGAGACTCGAAGCAAATGTGACAATATAGTCACGCCCAGGGGACATTATCTAGTAGGTGATCTGTTCGCAGAAGGTCGTGTCCTAAAAGAAAAGAAGGCAGGTTCCAGTCTGTCAGCCGGTGGGGGGGGGGTTCCACCCGGGCCAGCCTGCTTGTGGTCTCCGCCTCCTTACCCACCTGTGGACTCCAAGCTCCATCAGGCCCAGAGATAGAGCCTTCCAGAAACTGCTAAACAGCCCCCCAAAACCGTGCCAGGCAGTTCTGGTGACCGGCTCATTTTTTCTATATATTTTTAGTTGTCCAG
>CAUYSK010024541.1:0-10287 GCA_963575035.1 Avahi laniger
CATACACATCACACCCAACCCCGCCGCCCCAACCCCCCCCCCCCCACACCCCCGGCCGGGCGGCGGGGCCGCGCCCCCAAACAATATGCTATTAAAAGCTGGTTATGTTGTTTATATGTGCCATCATCTTTTAAAAAGCGAGACATTTAAATATGCGAATGAGAAAGCTAGTTCATTTTTGCACTTGCTCCACTGTAGGTCACTTGCTCATGGTGGGTTGTCGGAATTATTTAAATTCAGGAGCAATACTTGGTTGACAAGCTCCCGCACTGCTGCAGGCTACAATCCTCATACAGTGCCTGAAGGGTTATTACAATTGCGGTGTCTACAGAGGACAACAAAGGAGCCTTACCCCTTCCCGAAGGCACCTCATTAGCACTGTGTATGCAGCCAAGGGAACAGCCCAGCATTCTCTAGGGTTCTTTTTTTTTTCTTCCTAGAATGAAATGGAAAAAAAGGCAGTGAAGCTAACAGCACAAAAGATATTAACCCATTCAAGAAAAAGTCACAGTTCCAAATATTCAAACTATTTAAAACTTCTTAATAGTCTACTTAAAATATTACTTACGACCTAACAATTATGACCAGATCAAGGGTCTTTTACATTGCACGTACAAGGTGTTTCTTCTGTTCCTCACTATATTATGTATGATATTAATAATATCCTTTTACTAGAAGCTAGATAAAAAGAATTTGGACAAAATGATCTGATTTATTAAAAAAAAATTCTACTGAAAATTGTTGATGATAACATAGATACCCCTATCTAAAAAGTATTACATTGTCTGGAATGATTTGAGAGCACAAAAAACACAACTTTGAGTAATATCTCTAGATAACCTATAAGCACAAATGAAAGTCTACCTAGTAAGACACTGTACTAAATATTAATAAAAATCAGCAAATGAGATCACCAGGTACACTGATCTTAATGAATCAGCAACAATTCTCTCACAGAAAATTAACCAAATTGGTATAATAACCACAAGAACACTCCTGCAACCTATCAAATAAAATCACAAAATAAATTAGGTGCCACACAGAAAGGTAAAAAAAAAATTAATCTTTTTAAAGCAGAAAAAATTAGGCTCTACTTAAAGAAAATATTTAAGATTGTCCAAACGATAGAACTGGTACATTACTGATCCAAAAGTATTTTATACCCATGATGAAAACTGTAACCCATTAAAAATGTACTCTCACATAATCACACAATTGCACATACAGTCACGCCCTGGCCCGGACGTTATGATCAGGAGCTGCTCCAACTCAAAAATCACTAATTCACAACGAAATTTAACTTCCAAACACAACTTTCTTCCCTTTCAGCTCCCTTATTCAAACACCCACCACCACAGCCTTTAACATCACTGGGCTCTGTCCCCTCTCCCCCAATCCCTCTCCTCTCGTCCAGCCTATCACCCACTTCCCTTGTAAACACTGAGAGTCCTGGGCCACCATTTAATCACTCCTGCCAAAAATCTGAACAATCGCTTGTTTTCTCTAGGCCTGCACTCAGAAAACTGGGCCCTTACAGGAGGGGGCAGCGCAGAGCCCAGAGTCCATTACTAACCTATGATGGGAAACCCCAGGAGACCCTCAGCATCACTCTCCAGGCCTACTGTTTCTCTGATCAACTCTCTGTCTAAGAGGCCTATTGCAAACCTTTGACCCTCCCACCTCCTTCCCCACCTGCCGCCTTCACAGAGATAATGGAAGTCCTGAGAAAGGAACAACAAACTCACCCACACCCGAAGCCATCTGCCACTTCTACCCAATGGTTATAACAGGACAGGCTCCTTCACTCTGGCTCAGGATCTCACTTCCACCCGGCCCTTATTCAGGGTCAGCTTATGGAGATTCCTTAGTCTTATCTCCACTGGATCTCTTACATTTCCCTTTGAATAGGGTCACTGTCTCCCATTTTGAAAACAGGACCCTCTTCAGCCCCTGGCCCCTGGTCACAACCATCCTCACTTTACACTGATCTTTTCAGCTTCCTCCCCTCCCTCTAAACCCTCAAAACACTTCAATCTGACAATTTCTGCCTCCCTAACTCCAGGTAAAATAAATAAATACATAAAATGCTTGTTGAATTACCAGTGACTTTCAGGTCAATCCAATAGACCCTTTTTTCATCCTTTTACTTGGACTCTAAGCTACATTCAGCCCTACTGACTTTCCCTTTCTCCTCACTAGAAGCTAGATTTAAAAAGACAAAATAAGAGTACCTGGACTCAAGGTGATAAGTATCCTTGACAAGAGTAAGAAAAGATACATAAACTGAAAATATGTTGCCTCATTAACAGTGTCTGCAGCATCACAGTCTGGTCTTCTATCCCTAAGCTTGGAACCTTAGGATTTTACTAGAGAGCCAACAGGGCAGGATTTAGGTTGTGTATCATAGACAGTAGACACTATCACTTCCAGTCAGTTCCACCAGGTCAGCCTGACCCAAGATTTTAAGGTTTACCTACATTCAAGTGACAATTCCACAAAAGCTCTCATCTCATAGAAAGTTACTTTTGCAGATCCAGGGACTTAACTTCCTTTTCTGGTTTGCTATCATAAGATGTAGTCAAATGTCATGACCTCCAAAATCAACGCTTTATTAAAATAGCCCAGCGTGTATCCAATTAAAGTATATATCATGGAAAATGATTCTCTAGATCTACTTTTAGAAACAAGCAGAAACATGATTCTGTCTGATTCCATGTGCATAAGATCATGGAAAATGCGAACTAGTCTATATGATAAAAAGCAGATCAGTGGTTACATGGAGACAGGATTACAAAGGGTGCTAAGGAAACTTTTGGAGGTGACAGATATGTTCATTAGCTTGATTGCGGTGATGGTTTCATAAGTGTATACACAAATAAAATGTCATCGAATTATAATCATTAAATATACATAGTTTATTGTATACCAATTATATATACATTAATTAAACTGGTGAGTCCTGGATATATATCCCAAGGAGGGGAATTTAGTATATGGAAAAGATATCTGCACTCTGATGTTTATTGCAGCATTATTCACAATAGCCAAGATTTGGAATCAACCTAAGTATCCATTAATAGATGAATGGATAAAGAAATCATGGTACATATACACAATGGAATATTATATAGCAACAAAAAAGAATGAAATCCTGTCGTTTACAACAACATGGATGGAACTGGAGAACAATACGTTATATGCTTATAGACAAATTTCACATGTTCTCACTCATATGTGGCAGCTAAATGTTAAAAACAATTGATCTCATGGAGACAGGGAGTAGAATGACGGTTACCAGAGGATGGGAAGGGTAGCAAGGACGGAGGAATAAAGGGAGGATGGTTAATGGGTGCAAAAATATAGTTAGATAGAATGAACAATATTTGATAGCACAACAGGGTGACTACAGTCAACAATAAGTTAGGGTATACTTTAAAATAACTAAAAGAGGGGAATTAGAATGCTGCTAACACGAAGAAATGATAAATGCCTGAGGTGATGGATACCCCATTACCCTGATTTGATTATTCTCATTGTATGCTTGTATCAAAACATCACACGTGTCCTATAAAGATACACAGCTATTACGTATCCATAATAATTAAAAATTTTAAAAAGTAAAAAAAAAAAAAAGCTGGCAAGGCATGGGAGAGAGGAGGGAGGTTAAAGGACACCCCTTGCCCCCAAAAAAGGAAAGAATTAGACTAGACTCCTATTACTAACACAACTGATAAGATAGCAGACTAGGTAACTGACTACTCTTCTAATGAAAGTAACTGGTTTTATTCTGACATCCTTAAAATGCATCAATGATCTGACAAGAACAAAAAGAATAATTAACCCAAAAATTAGACAAGTGAAAGCATAGGATAAACTTAGCACTGAAGTTTTATTTTACTCTGAGGGCCTGAAAAACTTGGTAAATTTGAGTTTGGATGTCAAGGCCTTGAGGGTCCGAGGAAACGGTAAAGTAGAAATAAACTCTCCAGCCCCATCCCCAAAGAAATGTAAGGAAAAGCACCTTTCAGAAAACTTGGTACACAATGTACATCACCATCAGAAAAAAGAGGGAGGGAGAAAACTACAAACACTGATTAAGAAATACATCCATGTTAATTATTAGGAAATAGCTCCAGTGTATGTATCTCCATATATTATTCTTAATAGTGTATGATTATTAACTGAAAAAAAGTTTCTACCTATTGTATAAAATGATACAAAATAAGAATCTACAATTATATTTGCTCGTATGTACAAAATTAACTCCAAATATAAGAACATAATTATAATGGTTATTGGGGAACTAGACAAATGTGGTACAAAAACCAAAAAAGACTTTTCCCTGTATACTCTCTTTTAAACTTTTTTTTCTCCCAAGAAGACAGAGTCTCACTGTTTCCCAGGCTGAAATGCAGTGGCACAATCATAACTGACTACAGTCTCAAACTCCTAGGCTCAAGCAATCCTCCAGCTTCAGCCCCATGAGTAGCTAGGACTACAAATGAGTGTCACCGTGCTCAGCTAATTTTCTTATTATTATTATTTTGTAGAGACAAGGTCTCCCTATGTTGTCCAGGCTGGTCTTGAACTCCTGGCCTCAAGCAATCCTCCCACCTCAGCCTCTCAGAGTGTTTGGAGTATAGGCATGAGCCACCACACCTGGCCTATATACCTGTCATTATTGCCTTGTTTTCTAGGTTCATGAATATGTTGCCTCCTTGAAATATCAAACTACCTGAGATTAATACAGCTAAAAATAGATGCAACAAACCTTTCTCAACAGAATGAAATAATTACAATGGAATTATTTTTTAAAATATAAATATATGGAAACACTATTTTTTGTGCATGAAGGACTAAATATCATAAAGATAGCAATACTTTCTTAATCAATATACAAATCCAAACATGCTTTGGAAGACCCAAAATCATAAAGCTATCAGTTCTCAAATTTATCTCCATAATCGATGTAGTTTTAAAAAAAGATGATTTGTAGAATTGGACAAGCTGATTTGAAAATTCATTCTGACATACGAGGGGCCAGGAATAGCCAAGACAGTCATGAAAAAGAACAAGGAAGAGAAATTTGCTGTTCCAGCTATCAATACGAATTATGGAGATAAACAGTTTAAACTACCAATGTTTTATAACAATTACAATAGTTGTCTTAAAGTGATGATTGTCCAGAAAGTCAGCTGAATTTAGATACTAAGGATATTTGGGTTATATAACATCTCAGCAAGTTATAGAACCAAAACTTAAGAAATAAGAGAGGCCGGGCATGGTGGCTCACGCCTGTAATTCTAGCTGTCTGGGAGGCCGAGGCAGGCGGATTGTTTGAGCTCAGGAGTTCGAAACCAGCCTGAGCAAGAGCGAGACCCCGTCTCTACTAAAATTTGAAGAAATTAATTGGACAATTAAAAATATATAGAAAAAATTAGCCAGGCATGGTGGCACATGCCTATAGTCCCAGCTACTCGAGAGGCTGAGGCAGGAGGATCGCTTGAGCCCAGGAGTTTGAGGTTGCTGTGAGCTAGGCTGATGCCATGGCACTCACTCTAGCCCGGGCAACACAGTGAGACTCTGTCTCAAAAAAAAAAAAAAATATGGCTTACAAATTGCTTACACTTTAAAGGAAAAGAGGCAATGGGAAGGAGGGAAGAAGAGAGACATGGTGAGATAGAAAGAGACAGAAACACTGAGAAATTCTCTCCCCCACAGGTAAAATTTCTTCTAAGTTCCTTAGGCATGCTCTAAGGGGCAAAGTCAAAACACTTTCATAAGATATTATACTTGTCAGCCTGAATATGTCAGACATGTCAAATAGCAATAAAGTTAATCAGACAGTCTCACCTGGGTGGCTACAAGATAGATCAGCTCCCCGAGGGTTGGTAAAAGGCACTGTTTTAATTTGCTGTTCCTGAAGTTTTCCCTAATTAATTCAGTTAAGAGAACAATTGCCTGAAAAAAGAAAAAAGTATATTATTTCAGGTGTATTTTTCAGTTCTTTAACCTATACGTAAAAAGTAAGACACTTCGTACGACTTACCATTTTTAAGAACTAGTTTCCAAATTATTTTCAAAATACGGGCCTTATTCCTGAAGAAAAAAATATAGTAACTCTCCCAGATAAAGGTTAAGAAGATATCCAGTAAAATAAACTTTTATACATATAGCACTTTCAGTTTACAAAGTACTTTCACTGCATCACTGATCCTGTCAGGCAACTGCTGCCCTATCTTCAAAGAAGGAAACAGAGGGCGAGAAAGGTTCCAGAAACTGGCCCCAAGCTATCCAGCTCACTTAGACAGCCAGGATCTGGACACCGATTTTAACCATGTCACATCCCTGGTATGCTCTAGCACAACACAGTTTGAAAAATTCTTATGTTGCATTGATTTTTACATGAGTCCTTCAAAACTCCTGAGAGTGGGAATGTTATACCAAAGTTTCAGTATAATCCACTTTGAAACTCAGCATATTTTATCAGCTCTAGTAAATTTCCTAGGAGTCATGCTAAGAAATCACATACACTCATTGCCAGAATTCATATACCAGAACACAGGTGAATCAAATCATAGTATGACCATGAAGTAGGACCCTGAAGAATGGGGGGGGGGGGAGAGAGAGAGAGAGAGAGAGAGAGAGAGAATGGCTCCATTCTGAGCAGGAAAAAAAAAGATAACTTACAATAGTGTGGAAGCATTACTCTAAAACAGTGAGACTCGCTGTGGTGCACAGACAAGCCTATTTCTTACCATTGATAAAGATATTAATTTAAAAACTGAAAGCAAGCATTTAGAATTTTCAAAACAATTTGACAATGCCACATCATCTAAGCATGCAATCACAGGTCTCATTTCGTAAACAGGAGTTTACAGAAAAGTTGAAGATACAGGTGGGGTAGCTGCACAATAGTCATGTACTGCAGGAACACTTGCTAATGTATTTTTTTAAAAGCTCTATTGAGTTACAACTGACATGCAACAAACTGTATATATTTAAAGTATACAATTAGATACATTTGGTATACGTACATGACTATGAAATCATCATCACCATCAAGATAACAAACACCCACCAGTGTTTTCTCAAGGTCCCTTTATAATTCCTTTGTCCCACTTCATTTCTCTTCTCCCCAGACAGCCACCAATTTACTTTCTTTCATTAGTTTGCATTTTCTAAAGGGATTATATACTATATATTCTTTTTTGTTCAGCTTCT
This sequence comes from Avahi laniger, assembly GCA_963575035.1. Taxonomy (NCBI): domain Eukaryota; kingdom Metazoa; phylum Chordata; class Mammalia; order Primates; family Indriidae; genus Avahi; species Avahi laniger. The sequence goes on from CAUYSK010024541.1 coordinate 7,225, forward strand.
TTCACTCAGCATAATGCATTTGAGATTCACCCATGATGTTGCATGTCTCAATAGTTTATCCCTCTTTATTGCTAAGTAGTATTTCACCACATGGACATACCAAATGTGTAACTCTCAAAACCCACTGTCTTACACACAATGAATCCTCTAGATTTGTGGGCCCTGGGCTGCAGCCTGGTACCAGTCTGTGGCCTCTTAGGAAAACAGGGCAGTGCATCACTGCCTGAGCTCTGCCTCCCCCCACCCCACTGCCCTACCTCTCTCACCAGCACCCCCATCCCCAGTCCATGAGAAAATTGTCTTCCATGAAACCAGTCTCTGGTACCAAAAAGGTTGGGGACCACTGCTCCACATGGAGTGGTTAAGGAGGAAAAAGGAATCATGTGGCATTAGCTTTTGCCACAGGTCGCTTCCATACAGTTTCCTTCTCCTTTGACCTTTACTGATCATCCACTAGTACTAAAGTAAATCATCTAAAATTGCCACTAATGCTTAGCAATTTTTTTTTTTTTGCCCATTAAAAACAAATTGTCTCCGACACACTACCCTAAAAGAATGGCTAAAGTACATATTCTAAAGAGAAAGGATATGATAAAAGAAGAAACCTTGGCATATCAGACACAAAGCAAGAATACAGTATGAAAAAATATAGGTAATTACAATAAGCTTTCCTTCTATTAAGTTTTCTAAATGTTTGATGGTTGAAGCAAAAACTATAAAAACAAAATGTAAATGATTTAAATACAGCAATTAATCAGAGATTGGCACAGTGGAAGAAAAAATCATGACCCAACTATAGACTGTCTACAAGAAACTCACATCAAATACAGTGATATAGTTAGGTTGAAAATAAAAAGATAGAAAAATATCCCATATACATATATATATAACCAATTATGAATTAAAAATAAAATCAAAAAATAAATTTTATTTGTTAAAAAATGAAAAAATATCATAAACCAGTAATCAAAGGAAAGCAGGAATGGTTATATTAGTATGAGTAAAGGTGACTTCAGAATAAAGAAAATTCCCGAGACCAAAGGAAACATTATATAATATTAATAATAAAAGGGTCAATCCACCAAGAAAAAACATAATCCTAAATGCGTATCACAAAACAAAAGATCTGCAAAATATGTAAAGCAAAAACCAATAGAACCGCAAGGAGAAAGAGGCAAATTCACAATTACAGGTATGAACTTCAATACCTCTCTCTCGGGCACAGAAAGGCAAATACTGCATGATCTCATTTACACATGAAATCTTAGGATGTCAAACTTACATTCACATAGAGTTAGAATGACAGTTATGGGAGGCTGGGGTTGGGGTGAGGACTCGGGATGTTGATCGAAGGGTCCAAAGTTTCAGTTAGACAGGAGGAACAAGTTTCAAGATCTACTGCACAACATGGTGATCATAGTTAATAATAATGTATATTTCACAATAGCCAAAAGAGTAAGTTTTAAATGTTCTCAATACAAAAAAAATTAAGTTTGTGAGGTAATAGATATGTTAATTAGCTTGATACAATTATTCCACAATGTATACATATATCAAAACATCACACTGTAACCCATAAATATATAAAATTATTTGGCAATTTAAATTTTTTTTCTAAATTTAAAAACTAAACAATTGATAAAACAACTACACAGAAAATGAGTGGGCATCAAAAGAATAAAGGGAATACTATGAACAACTCTATACATATAAATTTTGCCACTTACACAAAATGAAGCAACTCCTCAAAAAATACAAACTGTCACAATTCTCCCAATACAAAATAATTATTTGCAAATGACATGATTGTCTACATAGTAAGTCCCAAGCAACCTAGAGGAAAAAACTCCTAGAAAGTGAGTGAGTTTGGCAAGGTAAAGGGATACAATATCAGCATTCCAAAAACAACTCTATCTCTATATTTTAGAAATGAACATATGGAAATTGAAATTTAAAACACCATTTACAATCGCTAAAAAAAAAAATTAAATACTCGGGTATAAATCCAACAAAACACATAGGATTTGTATGCTGAAACTACACAATGCTGTTTAAAGAAATCAAAGGTCTAAATAAATGGAGTGATACACTACGTACATAGACAGGAAGACTCAACATAGTGAAGATATCAATTCTCCCTAAATTGAAAGACAAGTTTAATGTAAAATCTCTCAAATCAAAATTTGTAGATATCAACAAAATTACTCTAAAATCTATATGGAAAGACAAAAGAATTAAAACAGCCAAAACAATTTTGAAAAAGAAGAATAAAGTGGTTGGAATTATTTTACCTGGTTTCAAGACTTATATAGCTACAGTAATGAAGACTGTTTCACATTATTAATGGGATAGACACATAGATCGATGGAACTGAATAAAGAATCCAGAATAGCTCCACCAAGCACAGCCAGATGATTTTTTTATTTCAGCATATTACGGGGGTACAAATGTTTAGGTTATATACATTGCCTTTGCCCCACCCGAGTCACAGCTTCAAGCGTGTCCATCCCCCAGACAGTGCACACCACATCCATTAGGTGTGAATGTACCCATACCCTCCTATCCACTCCTCCCACCTGCCTGACACCTGATAAATGTTACTACTATATGTGCATATAAGTGTTGATCAGTTAATAACAATTTGATGGTAAGTACATGTGGTGTTTATTTTTCCATTCTTGGGATACTTCACTTAGTAGAATGTGTTCCAGCTCTATCCAGGAGAATACAAGAGGTGCTATATCACCATTGTTTCTTAAAGCTGAATAGTACTCCATGGTATACATATGCCACATTTTATTAATCTACTCATGTATTGATGGACACTTGGGTTGTTTCCACATCTTTGCAATTGTGAATTGTGCTGCCATAAACATCCTAGTGCAGATGTCTTTTTTATAGAATGTCTTATTTTTCCTTTGCATTGATGCCCAGTAATGTGATTCTAGATCAAATGATAGTTCTGTAGCTCTTTGAGGTATCTCCATATTACCTTCCACTGAGGTTGTACTAGTTTGCAGTCCCACTAGCAGTGTATGAGTGTTCCTATCTCTCCGCATCCAT
>CAUYSK010024542.1:0-28923 GCA_963575035.1 Avahi laniger
CACCACCACCACCACCATCACCACCACCACCACCATCACCACCACCATCACCATCACCACCACGACCACCACCACCATCACCACTACCACGACCATCACCACCACCACCACCACCACCACCATCACCACCACCATTACCACCACCACCACCACGACCACCACCACCATCACCACTACCATGACCATCACCACCACCACCACCACCACCACCACACCCCCACTGCTACCATCACCACCACCACCACCACCACCACCACCACCATCACCACCACCATTACCACCACCACCACCACAACCAGCACCACCATCACCACTACCACGACCACCACCACCACCACACCCCCACTGCTACCATCACCACCACCATTACCACCACCACCACCACCACACCCCCACCGCTACCATCACCACCACCACTACCACCACCACCACCATCACCATCACCATCACCACCATCACCACCACTACCACCACCACCACCATCACCACCATCACCATCACCATCACCACCACTACCACCACTACCACCACCACCACCACCACCGCCACCATCACCACCACCACCACCACCACCACCATCACCATCAGCACCACCACGACCACCATCGCCACCACACCCCCACTGCTACATCACCACCACCACCAGCACTACCAGTAATAACACCATCATCACTACCAACAGCACCAACACCAGCACAATCACTGCCAGCACCGTCACCACCATCACCACCAATAGCAATACCACCAACAGCAATACCACCAGCACCAACTCCAACATCACCATCACCACCAACACCACCATCATCATCACCATCACCACTCCCACCACCATTACCAACATCACCACCACCATTACCACCACAACTATGTCAGTGAGACTTCCCCCACTATGCTTCCCCCTCAAGCTATTATGTTGTGATATTTTGCATTTAGTTTTACTAAATGACTCTCAAACTCATCTATGGGTATCTTTAAAACTTTTTTTAAATAAAAGAAATCATATGTATTGTAGGTTTGAAACATCTTAAAAAGGAAAAAAATCTGGGTTATATATGGTATTTATTAAGAGCTGGGCTTTGGATTCGGATAACCCTCCCTTTGCATCTTGGTTCTGGCACTTAGAAGTTATGTGACCTTGTACAAATTATGTAAGCTCTGTTTCCTCATCTGTAAAATGAGGATGATACATACATGACAGTGTCATTATGGTGCTTAAATGGGATAATGCAGATGCAGTGCTTAGCGACAAGCATGCACATTGTCAGCAATTAGCAAATGAAGCTACTGTTATTATCCACAATCCCACTACCAAGATTGTAATCACTGATAAGATTTTGATATATTCCTCTGGTTTTTATGTCTACTTTCGCAAACAGGGATCACATCAAACATATAGTTATGTCCAGCCTGAGCAACATAGTGAGACCCCATCTCTACAAAAAATTTTTTTTAAATTAGCCAGGTGTGGTGGCACACACCTATAGTCTCCGCTACTCAGGAGGCTAGGGCAGGAGGATTGCTTGAGCACAGCAGTTCAAAGCTACAGTGAGCTATGACTGTGCCACTGCACTCCAGCCTGGACAACAGTGCAAGACCCTGTCTCAAAAAATATATACATATGGTTAAGTATTCTGAATTTTTTCACTTATCATTAAAACAAAAATATATGTATGGAACTTCTTAACACTTTTGATATTCTATCCTTCCAGATTTGAACCTTTGGCCTTTGACCCCTGCTCATGTTGGGTCCTCATGGTCCCACTCCCTGTAGAGCACACTCAGTGCCCATTGGCCTCTGGTTTCTTACCCACCACCTCCCAGCTTGATTCTAGCCTCCTCTACCCTCAGGGATGTACACCTGCACGGCCCAGGGCATTTGGAAGAATGAGCAGGAAGGAGAGAAGATGCCTCGGTGCTTGCCAGGTGAGTGGAAACCCCCTGGGCCATCCCCAGGGTCTTTCGCAGCACTGCAGGGCCTCAGAAGAAGCATGGCACAGAGAAAGGAGACAGAGCAAGGACAGGGGAGGGGAGAGAGGGACAGAGGAACAGAGAACTGAACGCAGTCCTGACATTCCAGCATTTTCTCGGAACAGATGCGAAATCGGGGAAGACAAACAGTAAGAGAAAACCCCAGGGAAGAAATAAACAAGAGCAAGGAGAAGCAGCTGACAGAGGCCAGGGAAGGGGTGTGGGAATTCGAGGCGGAAGAGAAAGGGCCAGGAGCCAGGAGGGGCCTGACTGCCACAGAGGGAAGAGGGGCAGGAGCGGGAGCTGACTCCTCCCTGTCTTCCCGTCCCTCCTCCTCAGTGTGCGGGAAGCCTGTCCACCCCGTGGAACAGAAGCAGCGCATCATCGGAGGGCAAAAGGCGCAGCTGGGCAACTTCCCCTGGCAGGCATTCACCAACATCCACGGGCGCGGGGGCGGGGCCCTGCTGGGCGACCGCTGGATCCTCACGGCAGCCCACACCCTCTACCCCAAGGACCACGACATGCAAAACAACGCCACTGTGGACGTGTTCCTGGGCCACACAAGCGTGGAAGAGATCACAAAGATGGCGAATCACCCCGTCCGCAGGGTCAGCATCCACCCGGACTACCGTCAGGACGAGTCCCACAACTTTGAGGGGGACATTGCCCTGCTGGAGCTGGAAAATAGCGTCACCCTGGGCCCTAACCTCCTTCCCATCTGCCTCCCTGACAACGAGACCTTCTATGACAGGGGCCTCATGGGCTATGTCAGTGGCTTTGGGATAATGGAGGAGAGGCTCTCCTATGACCTCAGGTTTGTCCGTCTGCCCGTAGCTAAGCGAGAGGCGTGTGAGAGCTGGCTCCGGAAAAACAAGAGGAATGATGTGTTTTCTCAGAACATGTTCTGTGCTGGGGACCCAAGTTTGAAGCAGGACGCCTGTCAGGGGGATAGTGGGAGTGTTTTTGCAGTGAGGGACCAGGACGATCGCTGGGTCGCCACGGGCATCGTGTCCTGGGGCATCGGGTGCAGCAGGGGGTATGGCTTCTACACCAAACTGCTCAACTATGTGGACTGGATCAAGAAAGAGATGGAGCAGGAGGGCTGAGCCCAGAACTCACTAGGTCAGAATGCAGAGAGCAGTGTGCTCAAAAACATTCTCTGACCCGTTGTCGATAACCACTAGGAGTCTTCACTAAAATCGCTGATGCAGAAAGACACTGTGTGAAATAAACTCTCTTTTCCCATAGTCCCAGCCACATTCTTTACCTGAAACAAGCCACAGGGCACCTTTCTTTCCTCCAAGGATGCAGAGGATATAGTTCTCAGTCTCCAGTTATCCTTTTCCTTTTCCGTATTTTCACCATTGGGTAATTGAATAAAACCCTTTCCAAATAAAATTGTTTTGAGAAATTCTGTGAGTAAAATGAGTCAAAAGTTGTATATAATTAGTAGAAAATATTTAGTAAAGTCATATTTAAAATATTTACTTAAGAAGGCAATGGGAACAATGAAGTTTATGCACACATTTACAATGAGCGTTGTGAATAACAATACATATGTGTTTTGTGTTGATTGTGTAATATAAAGGAAATCCTAATTTTCCCACATGCATAGTTGTAAATATAGCAGCTTTCTTAACAGCTCACCTTATGATCTCTAAATAAGACAAGAGGAGTGGCATGAAATTTTTATTTTAAGGTGAATCACTTTTAATATTTTTAAATCTCTTATATTCTTTCAGGTATATTTAAAGGTCAGAGAAGGACCCAAAACTTAGAATAAGCATTGCAAATATTTGCACTAGAGCAGTATCATGATATTATTGCACAACTGACTGTTCTGAACTTGTTTGAACAACTTTGCATGACCCAACACACATAGGCCTGACTTGAACAAGACCAGTGCAGACTTAAAACAGTCCCAAGTAATGATGAATTTGTAAGTCCAAATGCAGGTCCCCCGTCTGACACCCTCAGGGCCAAATGCTTTCCAATATTCAAGATTTTATAGAAATGTAATACACCGTCTGTTATTAATGTCCCCAGTAGGGTCCAAGGCAGTACCAGGTAATAAAACAGATGAATAATTATTTGGAAAAACATTTAAATATTCACAGTGAAATGGAGATGCTCAATAGTTATCCATCAGTTCACGTCAAATTTTACCACTAAATAAGTTTTGGTGCTAAACTTATAAAAACACTTGCAATTTTTAGAGCATCTTGGATTTTAGGATTGTGGATCTGTATGGGCAGAAATGACAGAAGAAAACTTTTTCTCATAGTGTATACAAAAGCATACACAAATGATGTGTAATGCACTTGAGTATACATTTATTGCAAATTTTTAATGATTAGAAATTTAGAAATGTTTTCAAAAGTGAGGCACCTCCGGGATTCCACTGGAGAATGGGAGTGGAGAGGAGGAGACGGAGGTGGTAAACACAAAACAAGCAAACAACAGAGCATTGAACAAGTTTATTTCCAAAGTTCCCAGGTAAATGTAAGATTCTAAGTCCCTTATCCTGATTTCAGTCAGAGGGGTCCCCAGGAGAGTCAGACGACTCCTCTGACCTGCTTCCCCCAAAGTCCCCCTCCCCCAAAGTCATACATGTGTCTTATTCCTCAAGTTCATTGGAGAACAACACAGACAAAACCAATACTCTATGAATAGACAGTTCACAGAAAAGAAAACGTAAATTGCTTTGGGGTTTAGAAACTTAACTTTAACCATAATAAGGAAAATATTTAAATAAAATGTCATCATTTTACCTATAATACTGGCAAAGATAACATACCATGTTGGTGAAGATATAGAGAGACAGTCACTCTCACACTTTGCTTTTTGGAACGTCTATGGGTACAGACTCTATGGGAGAGCAATTTGGTAACAGGTAATCAAAATTACAAATGCACATGCTTTTTCACCCAGCAATTCCACTTCCAGGAATTTATCCCACATTTTCTCACATATGAGGTAAATGACATATGTACAAGGTTAGTCATTGCAGCGTTGTTTATGACAGCAAAGTTTTAGAATCCTGGACTTGGAAAAGTATCTGGTCTCAAAGTTTCAGGTAATTTATGGAATATCTGAATAATGGAATGCAATGTAGCCACTCAGTCTCCAAGACGGAGTGATAAGTGAGAAAAATAAGAAGCAGAACAGTGTGTATAAGATGCTACTATTTGTATAAAAAAGAGGAGTGGATGTACGTCACTTGCGTGTGTATAAACGATCACTGGAAGGATATACGAGAAACATTCGTCGTCTCTGGAGGGAGACGGGGTGGGAGGAAAACTTATCTTTTGATCTTTCCAATTTTTAACTATGTAGGTGTTTTATCTATTCCAAAAATAATGAGATGGAGCTCTACTAGAACATTTTTTTCAATAAAAAAAATGTAAAGAAGTGGCTTCATTGAAAAGGCTGATACAAGGATTAGAGCAAGTTAGACATAAGAGACCTGGGGGAAAGGCATTCGGGGAGCAGGCAAGGACCCTGAGTGGGAACGTCCTGCCCCACTACAGAATGCTGAGGCAGCCAAGGCAGCGTTCCCAGCAGAGTATGGGAGCTCACGTTTTGAAAGGCTCACTCTGGCTGCTGAATCGAGGATAGACTCCAGGTGGAAAAGGGCACAAAACGGACCAAGTAGGTGACAATTACAGTAATCCAGGACAAAAGTGATGGCAGCTCAGATCAGGGGATACAGTGGAGGTGTATAAAATTGGAGGGAAGAGCCAGAGGATTTCCTGATGGAATAGATACTGGAGGGGGCAAGGTGAGAAAAAGAGAGACGTCAGCTTGATGGGGAAGGTCACAAGAGGAACAGGTCTAACAAAAACCACGAATCCCATTTGGGGCATGTTGATTTTCAGATGCCTATTAGATTAGAGCCAAGATGGAGATTTATCCCCACCTGAAACAAACAACAACAAAAAGCAGGCCAGTGGCTCGTGCCTGTAACCCTAGCACTCTGGGAGGATGAGGCGGGAGGATCACTTGAGGCCAGGAGTTCAAGACCAGCCTGAGCAAAAGTGTGACCCCGTCTCTACTAAAAATAGAAAAAATTAGCCGACCATGGTGGCACACACCTGTAGTCCCAGCTACTCCGGAGGCTGAGGCAGGAAGATCGCTTAAGCCCAGGAGTTTGAGGTGGCAGTTGAGCTATGATGACGCAATTGCACTCTACCCAGGGTGGCAGAGTGAGAATCTGTCTCAGTAAAAAAAAAAAAAAAAAAAAGCAGACCAAGTACGTGAAACAATAGTTTTCAAGACACTGGACATTAGGAAGCAAAAGACAATGGTCCCTGAGAGTCTGAGCCCTACAATTACCCCAGTTTACTGCCTTGAGAGAGTTTCCAAGCTGAGTCGCCAGAAGGAGAAACTCGGCGGGGTTCGGTCAACTCCCTAACTTGAGGACACACAGCCAGAAAGTCCAGGGAGATCATGGCCACTCGAGTTCACAAAACCGAGTATCTGAGAGGAGAAAGTTGCACAGAGAGAGAGAACTCCAGAGATCTGCAGAACCCCCCAAGTACTCAGCAGAGTCCTGATCAGCACTCCGCTCTCATATGTGAGAAAAGTACCTGAGGATGGGGAAAAACACATGAGCTCATTAGAGGGAACAGTACCCGGCAATCACGGGGGCTGGACACACCCACCACCCCTGCCGGCCAGACTGGAAAGCCCGATGATTCACGGGGCACTGGGTAGATAATGCAGAGGGTCTTGCCGCCCTTGGAGTGTCCAAGCTGACTGCAACAGTGACCGCTGAGGTAGGACGAAAACCTGGAGAGTTCGATATTTCGAAAGCCAAGGAAAGAAAGTGCACCAAGATGGAGATGAAGACTGAGGATCGGCCCTTGGATAGAGCCATGTCAAAGTCACGGTTGACCCAGAAAAGCGCGGTTTGGTGGAATGACAGGGGCAAAAGCCAGACTGGAGCTGGAGAGAGAGTGCGAGAAGAGGAACTGAAGACAGAGAGCATAATCAATTATTTTAAGGAATTTGCTGCAAAAAGGAACAAAGAAACAGAGCAAGCAGAGGAACTGTGGTCAAGAAAAGTTTGTTTTAAGTTTAGAGGAATATCAACCACATGTTTCTGTGCTGATGGGAATTACACAATAGAGAGGGACATGGTGATGCTGAGTGGGGGAGAGAGAGAGATGGAATCCAGCTGGAAACTGGATCCATTAGCCAGGGTAACACGCAGGAGAGCCGGGGAGAAGGGAACAGATGCTGGTATTTCATAGATGTGGCAGAGCTAGGAGCTCTCGTCTAGTCTTCAGTTTTCTTGGTGAAGTAGAAGATAAGGTAATAAGGTCATCAGGGGGTTTGAAGAGACAGAGGAATGAAACAGTCATCTAGAAGAGTGGGATTGAAAATGGGTTAGGGAATTTTAAGATTAAAAGTGAGACAGTTGTTCTTTTGTGAGAGAATCTCACTTTTTTTGAACCAGTTGTGTGAGCCTGATTTTGTGTTTTCCCCCAGCAACTAGCAGCTGCACCAGGATAGGCTTAGAGAAGGCAGGGTTTGATTTTTTCAAGTGAGTATATTGAAACCACAGAAGGGACACCTGTAACCCCGACACTTTGGGAAGCCAAGGTGGGAGGATTGGTTGGGGCCAGGAGCTCGAGACCAGCCCGAGCCAGAGCGAGACCCTGTCTCTACAAAAATAAAAAAATTAGCCAGGTGTGGTGGTGCATGCCTGTAGTCCCCACTACCCGGGAGGCTGTGGCAGGAGGGTAACGAGAGACCCCGAGTCTGAGGGTGCCGTGAGCTGTGATGATGCCACTGCACTCTAGCCCAGGTGACAAAGTGAAACTCTGTCTCAAAAAAAAGAAACCATAGAAGGGCAACGGACTCCAGGGTACAAGCAAGACAGTTGTCATATGGAACTTTTTTTTTTTTTAAACAGAGTGATGCTCTGTTGCCTGGGCTAGAGTGCCGTGGCGTCAGCCTAGCTCACAGCAACCTCTGACTCCTGGGCTCAAGCGATCCTCCTGCCTCAGCCTCCCAAGTAGCTGGGACTACAGGTGCTCACCACCACACCAGGCTAATTTTTTCTATTTTTAGAATAGAAAAGTGTGCACCACCACGCCTGGGAAAAAGATACTTTTGAAAGATCCAGCTTCAAGTGTCACCTTGCCCGGCCTGTTATACGGAACTTAAGCTTGGTAAAGAGGAGATCAAGTACTAAGGGTGTTGGTGGGCAGTAAATGTGCAATAGCATAAATGTATCGGGGTCCATGGGGTTGTGGGATATGGGAAGAGTAGCCCTATAACTCTGTAACAGGCTTAATCCAGTGCCAGCCACACTGTTTGCCATACTGGGGAGATACCCTTCTGGTACCAGATGGCCTTGACATCCACAGTCAGAGGGTAGCATCCTTTTCTGTGACTGTGATCTGAGAATCGCCCACTTTTTACCATTTTTCCACTCCCAACACACCTTTCAGTCAGTCTGACACAATGCAACAAAAAGTGCTACTGTCATTAAAGGTACAGGGACAGAAAAGTGGTATGATTTTCAAGGTCCCAGGACAATTGTAAGCTCCCCCATCCACCCACCTAAATAATCCCTCCGTTTCTGGCTGATTGAAACGCTGTTTAAAAAGAAGCGAATGCCCTTCACACCTGCCTACATCAGCCTGACGCGGTGACTTGTACCCATTCCCAGTGAAGGAAGAACAATGACAGCAATGACAGCACAGGATGTCGAATGGATGTCGAATGTCGAAGCCACCAAGAACCAGGAACGGAGGTTTCAAAGGGCTTAGGGCAACCTAAGACAAGCTCGGTCAACCATGCAAATTAATGGAAATTTTTTTTCTACATACACTGCATCACAAGTAAGGACCCCCAGAACAAATAGTATTCACCTCTGTCTAGCCTAGGTGATCAGTGTTTTCCAAAATTCCTCTCAGAGCATCGCTGTGAAGCCTCTTGGGGTCAGCCCTGCCCCACTCTCACGGCCCCTGCTTGGCTCCATGAGAAGATCAAACCCTCTCTGTGGGTCTATTCCAGTCCACTCGGCCCAAGAGCAAGAGCCTCCAGTGGCCCAGGATTTGGCCTCTCTTTTGTCCTGAGTCCTCCCTCCACTCTGTACTCAGGCACTTTTTTGCTTTCACCCCAGTTTCTGTGAATTTTCATTCTGACCATCCTCTTTTTTTCTCTATTAGGTTCTTCTTGCTTTCTAAGAGAGATCAAGAAATATTTTCATTCTGTCCATAAATAGGCAGATACCCAGAAAAACCTGAGCATATTATACCAGAAATATTTCATACTCAGTCCCAAGCAATGAAGACAGAAGAAATAATTTGTTTCCACCTTAAACGTAAAGGGAGATAGATACAGATGGCAAACAGCCCATTTGGAGGTCAGACAGCTACAATGTTAAAATTAGAGCGAGCTCCTTCCTGGCAGTTGCTGGTCTTCTATGTCCTTTGTATTGCCTTGCAGACAAAGAGAGATTTTTTAAAACAGAAGCTGCACCCCCAGGAAACTAAGCCCATCAAGGGACTCTCCCTTTAGGTTTTGCCACCCTCTTTGGGATTCCCCCATTGTGGTTCCTGTTGCCACAACTTCATCTGGCCCCGCATTTGTCCAGCCGCCCCTTTTCCTGGTTCAAGGGTGGATATACCCAAAATCCATTTCCCTTGATCCTCTTTGCGCAACTGAGAGAAGCTGGATCTTTCAAAAGTATCTTTTGGCCAGGCATGGCGGTGCACACCCGTAGTCCCAGCCGCTTGGGAGTCTGAAGCAGGAGGATCACTTGAGCCCAGGAGTTGGAGGCTGCAGTGAGCTGTGATCAAACCACTGCACTCCAGCCTGGGCAACAGAGAGAGATCCTGTCTCTAAAAAATAATAATAAATTATTTAATAAAAAAAAATTTAAAGTGTCTTTTTATAACTGTAAGAGAAAATAAAAAAGAGTGTGACTATAAAGAGGTAGTATGAGGGAGATTTTTGTGGTGATAGAATAGTTTTGTGTCTCGATTGCAGTGGTGGTTACATGAATCTTCAGTGTGATAAAACAACACAAAACTACTTACATTGTACCAATATCAGGTTCTTGGTTTTGATATTATACTGTGGTTACATAAGATGTGACCATTAGGGGAAACTGGCGAAGGAATCACAGCACCTCTCTGCACTATCTTTGCAACTTCCAGTGACTCTCTATTCCAAAAGAAAAAGGGTTGTTGTTAAATCATCATAAAAAAATAATGGCAGAGTTTGCAGATTTGATCAAGATTAAATAAAGCTTTCTCATATTTTTAATTTTTAAAAAATAACAAATATTCAGGGGGAAAAAGTCACATTTCCACAGAATATGTTTTCGATTCTAGTAAAAGCAACTTTAAAGAGTCCCAGAATTCCTTCCAGCCCCCTCTGGGTCGGTCCAGTTTCAACCAGATTCCTTCCCATCAAGTCCTCTTGACTGCTGGACGTTCTTTCCTCCCTGACATGAGCTGTTGATCCACCAGCCCATTTTATTCTGACCAGAGGAAAGTGCCAATTCACCTGCTGTAAAGAGATGTCTTTTCCTGAGTTTCAGAGGAAGCAGACACAAGCGATTTGCAAGGCGCTACAACTGATACCCTGTAAGCCACAATGAATGATTTTCCAGCCCCTCTCAGCCCTGGTGATGAGCTCTTCCCAGCTCTTAAGTCTCTGCTGATGACTCATTTGGATTCCTCCTTGCCAATCACCGAGGAAGTGACCGTGCAGGACAGTTAATGATGCCAGACTCACCCCCATCTTACTGTACAAGGCAGCAGCAAAGAGGAATTTCTTTCACCACGGTCTCAGCCCACAGCAAGGGCAGAACCCACACAGACTGAAGATTCTCTCTGAGAGGGATGAACGTCCTTTTTCTCTTGCTATATTCCAGGTTAGTTTTTTACTATTACCCCAAATATCAAAAGGAAGGAAAATGTCTCTATCACGGATCATGTTTCTAAATCTTCGTGTTTCTCCAATGTCTTTTTATCCCTAGAGGAGTATTCCTTCTCCCACCCAAAACGCTGCTGTCCAGGGCACATTGTCAATTCCAGGGCACCTGCCATGACAGGTGGGGCAGGCAATTATGAGGAGTACAGTTAAGGAACGACACAATGGCGTCATGCGCTTGGTTGACTTCACACCATCCTCCCAGAGGCTCCTGTTGCAATTCCCTTTGATCCTTCAGACCCTTCCGTTAGAGTTCCTCTGGTTACCTTGCCGTGTGTTTACCAGCCTCAGGTCGACTGGTGAATTTAGCCTTCTTAGTCTGCAGAAGATCAAAGTCCTTTTTTGATGGGCCCTTTTTTGGCTTCTGGTAAAAACTGCTCTCCTGAAAGCCACGTGTCACATCAAACAGGCCAGCATCCTCCTCAATACTTATTCTCAATCCTCACTTTTCATAAGAAACTCTAAGATAGCTCTCCTGTCCTCAGTCTAAAACATGCTAAGTCTCTACTCTGGTTATTTTCATCACTAATTGTTCTTTGGGAAGGAGGAATTTTTCTTTTCCTTCCTGTGGAAAACAGACAGAAGATTCTTGGGGCCCACCCTCACCAGGGCTTTCAACTGTAACATTTTGGTACAGAGTTCTAGCTAATGAGGACATTGTTGCCTGACTGACAAATTGATCAAAACCACCAGGAAAGTAGACACAAGCAATTTAAAATTTCTTTGGTTTTTCTTTTTTTATGAAGTCATAATATTGCATTATATTACATAAATGAGTATTAAAGGAAAATTAATTTTCAGGTGACATATGAAAACCATTTATACTTAAAGAAGATCTTAAACAGCCAATGCTAACCATTGTACATGGACTTCTGAATGAGGTTCACGTATGTTTTATGAGTTTCAAAAGCAGAATGTGGTGCCTTGCGCTGGTGATGTTCACACTAATCCGCAATATTCAGTATATCTCAGTGGGAAGAGAGGAGAGAAGCTGAATTTCCTATTTTCATGACAATTAAGTATTAGTTACTAGATGCCTGAGTTCAGTGACATAACAGCCGAACTCAGTCATCTCATTCCACTGTGGTTCTGAGATCTTGATGTGGAATAAAGTAAGTCAGCCAGAATTGGATTATAAACATGTTTTATTCTAAGTAGACAATGGACACTAAAAATGGGAAAGTAAATGGAATTTCAAACGGGTAAAGAGGAAACAAAAAATTAAGGTATCCCTGTGGAATAGTTCAAAATAGGAGTGCCCCTCTCATATTATCTACAGAAAGTATTCGGGGGAAAGGATCCCACAGATTCAGACCACAACTAAAGGACCAACACAATTCTATGATCAAACTCTACCTCCAGCCAGGTATTGTGACGATCAAGTTCTATTTAAATCATACTCCCATGTTTTCTCTCAGTTACAGTGAAATAATAGGACGATGGAGAGGAACTGAGAGCAATGGATTGGTCGTGCCCCTTGGCGAGGCTGGTGGCATGTGTATGGTTTAGTCCTTGCTGGGGCTATTTTCCTGCATAGTCTTCATTATCCAGTCAACATAGTTCTTTACCCGTGTGTAGAGCCCATAGGTCCCACACTCGGGTCCCCAGGACACCAGGCCAGCTACGTAGAATTTGGGATTCTTTTCATTGGGGTCCTGCAGAACAAAGGCCCCACCACTGTCTCCTTTACAGCTATCAACACCCTTCTCTCCCCCAGCACAGATCATGTTATCAGTGAAAATGTAGGACTCTACATCCACATTGGATTTTTTCTTTTTCACCTGTTGGCAATTTGATAAAGGAACTATAGGTAACTTTGCCCCTTTGAGATGGATAGCACGATCTCTTTTCTCCGTTCGGCCCCAACCTGAGATCATCCCCAGGTCTCCGACTGAAGGGTTATATTCGGAGGAGGTACCCGGTAGGCAGATGGGGGAGACAGTGGGTCCCATTTTCACCGGGTCTTTCAGCTGCACCAGTGCAATGTCATTATCAAAATTCTTCCGTTTGTCTACGTCATCGAGCAACTCCCAGCCCGGATGAATAAACACACGTTCAGCAACGAGCATCTGGGCATCGTCCAGATGCGAGGTCCGCACTAAGGTGGACCCGGCATACATGAGCGGCTGCTGGTTTCCCTCCACAACATGGGCAGCCGTCAGCACCCAGTGCTCGCCAATAAGAGCCCCACCAGCCCACGGGTTCTTAAAGAAGACTTGCCAGGGGAAACTTTGAATCTTCGCATCAGATCCTCCAAAGATCCTCTGTTTTTCTTTAAAGGGCTCACTGGGGACTCCACAGACTAGGAAGGAATAAGAGCGAGGTGGGAAAGGAGCAGGAAAGACGCCAGCCTCCTGCAAATCCTCCAGCCACTCACATACTTTCCCGCTGGGCTGCAGAATTCTCTAGTATGACATGGCCAACCCTATTTGGTCAACCTTCTCAATACCTGACTCATCCTGGCCTTACCTAAACTTCCCACTTTGCCAATGCCACAATGGGCTTATGGGAGAGGTTGGTTGAATGAGGCCGTGTGCACAGGACTCGTCCACATGCGCTAGTGCCTCACACTCAGCCCCTCTGGAGGCACGTCTCACCGCAGGCTCGGCACATGAGGCCAGGGGCCCGGCGGGGAGCCAGTGCTGGGAAACTCTTTCCTCTCTACCTCCTTCTGATGCCCAGATCAAACCCTGTCGCCTTCTTTACTGGAGTCCTGATTGCCCCTGCGTCCCTCCTGGTAACCCACAGGTCAGCCTGGGAAGTGAAGAGAGGGCGCCCTGCTTTGGTCTTGGCCTCTCTCTCCCCAGTGCCTGGCTCCAGGTGTGACGGCTTTGCCATTCCCCGCATAACTGAATTTTAGATGAAGCCACTTACCCAAATCCCTCACTGGACAGTGCGGATGGACCTGAGTTGATCAAAGCCCACCCCTGCTACTTGCTAACTCCAGGGCTTGCACTCAATCCACTCATCTCTCGAATGAGACCAGGAACGCCCTCCTCACGGGGCTGTTACAAGGACCGAATGAGACACTAAACGCAACGAATCAGCCCGGTCCCCGGCTCCTGACAATGCTGCTCCTCCCGGGGTGACTATTATTATCCTGGTTTTGTCCCGGCCACCTACTCAACTCTGAGCTCCTGCACGCCCCATTCGTTGTATCCTCTGTATCTTGTTACCATATACACTTTTCTTCTAATATCTAGGCGATTTAACTAGTCTTGTTTCTGGGTGTTGATTCTGCACTCTCAACTTCGAGGCCCTGATCTCAGCAATTCTATGTCCCTTCACCACTGCGTTACCAAACCTAACTGGCCCTGACTCTGCCACCAACTGGCTTTTCTGTTTCCTCCCAGCCAGCCTGACTCAGTGTGGCTGAAGGACTTCCCCAGAGACCCCGGCAGGCCCCCGCCCAGCGTTGCTTCCTCCTCGCTGAGCTGGACTCCGATAGGCCCGGACCCTTTAGTTCTTTCCCCAGAGGATTACAGCTACTTTCAGAAGGTGACGCCCACTAGCCCTCACCTGTGGCTATGTCTCCTCCCCAGCCTAGCCCTGATTACCTGGAACGCATTTCGGCAGCTCCGCGCCCAGCGCCTCATTCACCCAGCTCCCATTACCGGCGCAGCGATACTCCCCTGAAACAGCACAGAGAACACCAGTCACGCTCGCCACCACGTCTTGTCTCTTCCCCTTCATTCAGAGCCTCAGTTCTTCCAGATTTGAGTAGGGAATCAGATCAAATCAGCTTGAAAAAACTCTTGAGATCATCCCTCAAACCGTCCCTCAGGCCTCTATCCTGCCAGGAGAGGGGAAGGAAAAGTCTCCAAAGCAAAAGGAAGAAGGGTTATGGTAGAGATTGGGAAAATGCTTCAAGTGGGAAAAGAAAATGAAAATCAAATAAAACAAAATCAAATCAAAGGCCAGGCACGGTGGCTCACACCTGCAATCCCAGCACTCTGGGAGGCCAAGGCGGGAGAATCACTTGAGGTCAGGAGTTCAAGACCAGCCTAAGCAAGAGCGAGACCCTGTCTCTACAAAAAATAGAAAAATTAGCAGGGTGTGGTGGTACACACCTGTAGTCCCAGCTACCTGGGAGGCTGAGGCAGGAGGATCACTTGAGCCCAGGAGTTTGAGGTTGCTGTGAGCTATAAAGACACCACAGCATTCTGGCCAGGGCAACAGAGCGAGATTCAAAAAAAAAATTGAATCAAATAAAAAGCAATGTAGTGAGATGTATTGTGTCTAATCCAGCCCTTCATCTAGCACAACCAAGGCTCTATATCAAGAAAGCCAGTCATAATAGCATGGTGACTTGAAGCTGGAAGCATTGCTCCTCTGGGTTTTACATGAACTAATTGGCCAGAGAGAGGATAACCATACGAAACGGATGTTGGAGGGGAATTCCTGCTGCAGCTGTGGATCTGAGTTGGTGACCTCTATGACTCCCTAGGAATGATCCTAGGAACCATGTATCCTGCTCCATGTGAAAACTGTATCCTTAGACCACACCAGGGAATGAATCATGTCTGTCCCATCTCCCTCATTTCTCTACCAATTCTCTCTGACCCAGAAAGACTGTGCAATTCATCATCCAACACTTTCTCACTCTTTCTCTCTCTTTTCTCTAGTAGGAGAAACCTACCACTGCCTTCGTTTTCCATGTAGTAATGCGGCTCCTCGCAAGTGTAGCGAGTGACAGAACCAAACAAAGTACTTTCCGGATCTTCGGCTTTACCGTGCTGAATCGGTTCAGGGGTTCCACAGTCCACAGCTACAAGAGGAAGGCAGGAGATTGATGGTCAGGACAGCCACTTCCTCCCAGGAAGAGTCACGGGGCCCGTTCCAACCTCACTCCTTCCCCGCTCCATACCCATAAGCACACCTGGGATGACTCTTTCCACACCGGCCTCCCTCTGGCCATCCTTCCCAACTGGCATCACTCAACTCCCTAGCCACCGAGACTTGCCAACCCTGATGGCCCCTTGAAAGCTACAAGAAGGAACTTGGTTCTCAGTGGTTGGTGGAGGGCCCCGTGGAAGCCAGGAATGCACCCACAGGGGGCTGTTAGCTCTACCAATCCCACAGTTCCTTTCTTGGGAAGAAATCTGCCTGTCTAGCTGGCCTGGGACCAGATCAGGGCTGGGACTAGAAAAGCCTCCACAACTGGCTTCCCTTCAAAAACCCAAGCCACTCTCTCATAAGCCTAAGAGGAAACCATGCATTTGAATTTAGATGTGCTGCTCTTTCAGTTCCCTTTGGGAGGGGAAAAAAAAGTTCCACTTTGAGGAGATACGTACGTTGACACTTCAGTTCAGAATTACTCCACTTTCCATTGCTTTGACAAGTAGAATAGAAAGACGTTGAACCAATGCTTCCCTAGAGAATGATAGACATCACCATTAACTTATAAAGAGAGATGTGGAAAAGCAAAATCAAAAATGGAATTGATCTCTGGCCTTGGATCCATGAGCAGTCCTCATTGCAAGAAACCTGGAGACATCTTAGCAGAACAACCCAAAGGACCCAGGAGATGGGAATGAAAGGCAGCTTTGCCCCAGGGTGTCAGTTCCCATCCCCAGGAAGACTGAGGAGAGAGAGAATGCCAAGCTGGCCAAGGGGCCAGGGCTCACAAGGAAGAACAAAAGATCTTAAGCTGTTCTGCTTATGGAAAAGGTGTGATCCTTTGACCAAACAAGCACATTAGGTGAAGGACTCAACAATTTCAGTGTGCTCACCGTGACCTGGGGCGGGATGGGGAGAAGCCCAGGCGGTACTTTACCTCCACAACCTCAAACCCTTCCAGGCAGTTTATCTTCACCACATCTTTAAACACGTATTTTGCCTTCTCAGGCTCCCAAACAGAATTGGCAGTGTCTTCTTTAGGACAGGGGATCGCTTGGAAACAACACAAATCGGGACAGAAAAAAAAATTTACTAGATAGTTGGAGACTCTCTATTCAATTTACATCATTTTCACACTTTTCAAAATCATCCAGTTGTCTTCAGTCCCAATGCTTAACATTCCAATATGGCAGATGTCTGCAGCAACATGGCATTACTACTAACCACCCCAAGCTGTCTGCCTTCTCAGGTCAGGTTGAGGGATTACCAGAGCTAGAGGCATTTCTGGCAACCACTGACAGATTTAGATTTTCCTGAAGAAGTGAAGTATCTCAGTATTCTATCCAAACAACAAGCTACCTGTTTTGATTCTACATCGTCCAGGGACTTTGGTATCCCCAACCAAAGAGCACTTCTAGGTTACTCACGTTCTCCATGGTAACGAAGTTTCCAGCCTTTTCCTTGCCCTGTTAAGTCGGTTTGGAATATGATAACAAGAACATTACTCCCGGTTTCAATGTTTAGTGGCCCAGGGAATCCGTTACCACAGTAAGGACCAAATTGCTGATCTCCTGCAACAAACTGAAAGGAAACGAAATGATGAAATGAGAAGAGAGAAAGAACTAAAGGAAAGGTAAAATGGGGGTGGGGGTAAAAAGAAGGGAGGTAGTAAATGTAATACAAAATAAGAAGAAAGAAAAACAGGAAAATAGGGGGCAGGGGAAAAGACAACTTTGTCTTCAAGGAGAACTCTCTCCATGTGAGTTTGGGGAGGGGGAATTAACCAACCATCACGCACAACTAAACTGTCAGGGCAGTTTCCGTCTGAATCGGCCGGCTCCACGTCAAAATCTCTCTGCATAGTCACCACTATTTGGAACCCCTCCTCCAGCAGGACCTGGTATTCACACCGTGAGTTCTCCGGGTATTGATTGGGATAATTGGGACTTGCGATCTCCCCAATCAGTGCAGTGAATACGTCCCCACTACAATTGACTGAGGAAGAAAAAGAGAAAGAAGAATGAAATGTAGAGTGAAGCAGAGGAGCTCCTGCCCTGTTCTAGGATTCTTTCTCCCTCACGCTGACAGTCCTCCATCCAGACTAGTCTGGGATCCACACCCTGACCAGAGCCCACGCAGAGCAGTCACACACCCACACATACTGGCAGGAACAGCCAGCGCCCATTAGGCTTCCCCTCCGTGCTTATGACGGAGCCCGTCGTGGTTATGAACTGCCCCTGGGTAGACTCTTCGCAGGCGTCTTGCTCTCTTCTCCAGTGAACTAACTCTACCCTGTGGCCTTCTCTTCCTCCCCTCTGTGGCTCCCCCTCAGCTTATGAGTAACTGAGAATAGATGCCAAAAGAAGGCTGGACCTAATCAAAACTGGAAGGGTGGACAAAGCTCTTTCTGCGGCCCCAAGCCATTCCAAATCCCAGGGAGCACGCGGCTCTCCACGCCACTCTCACCTCCGCAATTCCTCATGTCGGCATGGAGGAAGTATTCCGGAGGGCAGGAGCAGAAGTAACCGCCAATGAAGTTGTTACAGAAGTGGCTACAAGGGGCGTCGGCAAAATCTGTGCACTCATTTACATCTACAAAGAGGAGAGAGAGACTGAGGTCAAGAACAGACACTGAGAAGAGAGAATGAGGTTAAACCCAAAACTGCAAGGGGAAGAAAAACTAAGAAAGGCTCATTGCTTGAAGACCCTCAAGGAACCACATTTCAGGATGGTATTATACCACATTCCTCTCCCGAAATACGGTGCCAGAGCTGAGCCCTACCATTGCACGGCCGTAAGGGAGCTCTTAACGCCAGACACCCTTGACTGTGCTCACGGACGGAGCGTTTCAGCTCCAGAGACAACCCTCTGCAGGCCCAGCGTCATGACGGTGTCTTCCGCAAGGAGGAATAATTCATACGGTCTTTGCTTTACATGATGTCAGTACTTCTACCAAATCTAAACAATAGTTTGCCTTTGTGTTCTAACTTCATTCTAACCTGGAAATAGATGTAGAAGCACCCAGAATTTGAAGGTACGAATGCCACATAGTGAACGGGTTGGAATACCACACCTTACTTGTGTGATTCTTGGCAAGTTATTAACTTTCCTAGTCTTCACTTTCCTTATCTTGACATAGAGATAATAATACCTACCTTGAAGAGTTGAAGTGAAGACTATGTTAAAATAGGTAAAATCCCCAATATAGCACCCAGTTCATAGTGGTTCTCAATAGTCTACTGTTTATTATCTATCGCTGCCATGCATGTCATCATCACCACTAAGGTATGATCATGTGTTTGAATTCCACAAGGGGACCCAGGGCAAGTCAATACTTTGTAAGAATTATGAACAGAATTCTCATTTAATGTGTTGCTCTGTATTCTTCCCGCTTCTAGTCTTTGAGCTAAGTCGGTAAGGCACATACAGAAGGGTGAGCCTTACCTATGGCAGTGTAGTATGCAGCAAACCCAGTAAAACGCTCTTCATTGGAGAAGTCTGACTTAAAGGTCACCTGGAGTTTATTGTATGGTACTTGGAACTCTTCCACAATTGGGGATTTGGGATTCTTGCTGGTCCTCTGTCCACAGAGTCTCCCTTCTTCAACGCCTCCTGACATTATCTAAGAGAAGAGTCAAAATGAAGCTAGAAAGGGGTAATATTTTGGTACGGAGGTGAGAGAAACGGGGACAGAGAGAGTAAAAGGTTTACCCCCTTCGGGCTACCTGACACCAGTGCACTGCGTGCCTGTGCCACTCCCTCCTGTGTCCTTGTTCCACCACCCAGCCCTGGTCTCCACCTCTGTTCCTCGTGTGCTCGTAAATACCTGCACCGAGTCGTATGCGCAGTTCTCTGACAGCTCGATGTCCACGTGGGTGAAGTAGAGGTGAATCCCGTACCCTTCGGGAACTTCTATATTCCAAGATTTCTCTACCTCGTTGGGGTATGCCTGAGGATAGTTAGGGGACAGGATCTCCCCATACATGGTAGGCTCGGCACAAACTGATGCCAAAAGGGAAAACAGGACAACGCACCTGAAAAAAAAGGCAGAGAGAGGTGGGTGACCCAGGTACTAGCGGCCTAGGGCAGAGCTCTCACCTTTGCCACAGGCGCAGGGAAGGGGAAAGGAGTAGGGTGGTCAACAGGCCATGGAGGAGAATCTCAGGTTGGAATTCTGAAAAGGCTTAGGCCAAACCAAAAACCAGGCTCAGATAGGAGCCCTTTTCTTGAGAAGATGAAGGGAATGGAGTCCACGTACATCTCCAGAGACCTCCACCACTTACCACATCTCTGGCGATGTGTCCGTCCTGGTGAGCTGCCCGCCTCTTGGTGCCAGCTCCCTGCACCTCTGGACTTTGGAGCTGAAGGGGTGGCAGGCCTGGATGTACTTATCTGACAAACACAGGCACCTGCTTTGGTGGTGAGAGGTCACCTGCGGTTCAGTGTCACTTTCGTGAGAAGAACACAGAGGTTAAGCAGAGCCCTGTCACTAATTATCACCACAGAGCACCAGGCACTTCACACCCTCCCTGGTCTGACCGCAACTAATTTGCAAGACAAGAACTAAATCTTACCCTCCTCCCATTCCTTCTCTGGACCTTGTCCCAGTTTTCCTCTGCTCTCCTCCTCCTCCTCACCCCCGTTCTATCTGCCTCTCTCCTGCCCTCATAAAAAAATGTTCCCATTTCCACCCAGTTTTCAGGGGTCTGGGCACATCATGACCGTCCATCTGGGACAGTCCTCCCCCCCCTTCCACAGTGACCCCTTTTGGCTGCGAACCTGCTCCCTTTGCTGTGTTTTTACTGCATGTATCTCTGCTGATGCTCCCAACAACCACTGATGGAGACGTGAGCTTCTGTCCTCAGGGGAAGACAGGGACCTTGGGACAAGTGGCCGGAGAAGGGGAGTGCTGCCCCATTGAGGCAGGCTTGCATGGGGAAGGAGAAAAGGGGCAGCCGAGTGACAAGGAGCATGACAGGAAAGGAGAGGTGGGAAAGGGCAGGTCCCGCATGAGTTTTCCAGGGTTTCTTTGGTTTTTTCCCCTTTACTAAAATGACAAGTTATCTTCCCACAGTTCCTAGAAAAATCTTCCAAAAATTTTTGGAAATAGCGGTTGGCAGGAGGGTGAAGTGGGGATGCACGGGGCGAGCCTAAGAGAAAGAGGTTGTCTATATTCAGCCGTTTTTGATTCTGCCCTTTTCAGAGCTCCAGCTTTGCCCAAACCCTCCTGTGTGAGGTTTTCTGCCTCTCTCTTCTCCTCCATCAAAGCTCTGCTCTTTGCTTTTAAGGTTTTACCTTCAGAAGCTGATGGGAGCAAGCGGGCCAGTCCTCTCGCTCCTGCCAGTGGGCATGCTGGGTGACCCTGCCAGCTCCCAGCGACGGCAGCACCGGGCCTAGATGCTCCCTCTGCAGGAACCTCCCGCTGGCCTCCCCGTCCCGGTTCTGTTCATGCGATTCCCTACCAGAGTGTGCATGTCTGAAATTCTCTGATCTAAACAGAGGGGGCTGGGAGACTGTGACATGGGGACAGGGTAGCTCAGCCTTGATCTTGGAGCTCCCTCTGCTTTTGAAACAAGAACAGCATCCTCCTCCCCTGGCGTGACATTCCTCTAGCCAGGGCTCCAGAGGAGAAAGGAGGAATGGGGAATTTCACCGATTGCTTAATGCTCTTTTTCAGCCAAAGGGTGTGTTTCAGAGTTTTCAGGGAAGTCAGGTGATTTGTGGGAAAAGGAGGAGATTGATACTAAAGGGGAAAGCCAAACCCAGAAGGTCCAACCCTCCAGTTGTGTATGAATCATGAATTAAGGGAGCGTAATTATCAGAAATGCAAGTCATCCCTGCTTTAAGGCATATTTAATGGTTGGATAATGACTTACATCTAGACCCAAGCTGGTATGCGGTGATGCTTTTTCCTCTCCCTAAAATCCTTTCCACATCTCCAAACATCTAAATTCTACCCACTGGGCCAGGTGCGGTGACTCACACCTGTAATCCCAGCACTTTGGAAGGCCAAGGTGGGAGGACCACTAGAGGCCAGGAGTTAGAAATCAGCCTGGACAACATAGTGAGACTCCATCTCTGCAAAAAGCAATAAATTAGCCAGGCCTGGTGGTGCACACCTGTAGTCCCAGCTACTCGGGAGGCTGAGACAGGAAGATCACTTGAGCCCAGGAATGCAAGGTTGCAGTAAGCTGTGATCAAACCACTGCACTCCTGCTGGGGTGACAAAGCAAGACCCTGTCTCTAAAAAAATAAAAATTAAAAATAAATAAATTCTACCCACCAGTCAAGCCCTATTTCAGATACAACCCCATATCTATAACCCTTGGGTCCGGATGTGTTTTGAAATACAGAATTTTATAGACTTTTAAAAGGCAATACATGGACCCAAAATAGATAACACCTGCTCCTCCACCCAGGGACTGGGATAACACTCCACTGTCAAACATTAATATGTCTGCAGCTAAACATATCTTCACAATAAGCGGAATGAGTAAAGATTATAAATTACTTTACATCAGTTCAGGTCAGGTTTTGTTGCCAAATGAGTTTTGGTGCCAAATTTGGAAAAGAAAAAAAAAACTCTACTTTTTTTCAGAGTCCTTTGGAGTTTAGAATTGCAGATAGGGGCCTGTGGGCCTGTGCGATCCCTCCACAAAGCCTCCCCGTCTCTCAGGCCTCCTCTGTGTCCCTTCTACTCCCATCTTAGTGGCTGCATTCCCATGAATCTGAGCTTCATCAACTGAAGATGCTCCCTTATTTTATATCCCACCAGGAACAAAAAAGCTGCAATTAAATGATGATATGCCAGGGATCATAAGACACATCCTGATCCCAGGAGTGAGAAAACGTGGGGGGAAACTGTGTACCCTAGAAGCAGAGAAGCGTGGTATCTGTGCACGAGTCTTACCTCTGGTTGGCTCAGCACCCGCCTGGAGTCAGAGACAGGCTCCAGGCCTTGCCCTGCTGCTCACCAGTGACGGGGCCTTAGGCCCATCACCTAACTTCCCAGCGTCTTCAAAGATTAAACAGAGATCACATCAGTTCTGCTACCCCACATGGCTGTCGGGGAACCTAATGAAACCATCAGAGTGAACAAACTTTGCACACTATGACGCCGAATAAATGTGCATGT
This sequence comes from Avahi laniger, assembly GCA_963575035.1. NCBI lineage: Eukaryota > Metazoa > Chordata > Mammalia > Primates > Indriidae > Avahi > Avahi laniger. The sequence goes on from CAUYSK010024542.1 coordinate 22,901, forward strand.
GAAAAGGAAGATAATTGTGAGCGGTAAGGTCTCTGACGGCAGGCTCTGGGTCTGATCCGTCTTTGTATTGCCCGCCATGTCAAACAGTGTCACCACACAGCAGACATACATGCAACCACGGGTTGTTCCTCCGGCTGCCTGCCATCAAACCTCTTTGCCGCATTTGGGGAGTTCCTCGTCATGTGAGTCTTGGGAGCTGAGCCAACCTCCCAAGAGAGAAGATGAGGGTGCAGGAAACATGTCCCAACTCCACTCCAGCAGCTCTGGAGCAGGCCCAACACACGTGGCATTCATCACAGGCCCAGGCTTTGAATCCAGAGGCAGAGATGCCAAGAAGCAGGGACCACAGAGCCCCTGGGGACAGTGGCAGCTGCAGCAAGATGGAGGAGGAGGTGATGTTCACAGCAGCACCCAGATTCCAGCTGCAGTGGTGGACGTTGCAAGCCAAAGAGTCTGGGACAGGACCAAGGCAGTGGCAGCAGAAGCAGCCAGGTTCTGACCACTGTCCCTGCTGTGAAGCTTCCACACGCGGCTCTCCTGGCATTTCTGTGAGCAATTCAGAATCACTCTACTAAATTCCTCTTCTGCTAAAATCAACCAGACTTGGTTTCTGATGCTTGCACTAAGAACGATGGCTGACACAACATGCTCAGTGAGTAGCTAAGAAATGGCTGATCGAATGAACGAGCCAAAGTGAATTCTAACCATTCACTAGATGCTTTCAGCTGTGCCACCTTGAAAAAGTTACTTTGCCTCTCTGAGCTTCGGCTTCATCGTGTGTAAAATGGGAATAATATCACCTACTAACAGACACAGCTATTACTGTCAGGGCCTATCGCGGCCAAGGTTAAACAAAATAATGTACGCTAAGCATTAGCATTTATCTGATACTCAGTAGTCAGCCTTTAATAAATAACAAACGACGTTATCTCCAAACACCAACAGCAGCAGTAGCAGCAGCTGCGTCCTCATCAAGAGCACGCTTCAGGACATAGCAAGCAAAAAAAGGGCCTCTTATCAAATTGTCCAGGGCTCTTTCTCCTTTTCCTTCTCAGTTCAACACTGCCTGATCTTGCCAGTAGAGTTAAACTCTCTCCTACCCTCTCCTGTGTTTTGTCTTCCCGTCTGCAATTTTGCCATCAAAGTGAAATGTATTCCTTCTCTCTCTAAATCTCAAGAAGACAACAAATCACATATGTAATGGTACCTCAGGCCCCTGCCTCCTTCCCCAGTTCAGCAGGAACTAAGGCCAAGACCTCTCACAATGACAACCTAGAAAGAGCAGGGGGCATGTTACACAATCTGCCCAGTACTATGGGGGTCACTAAAATGAGGTGCTTATGATCGCCCTGAGGGTCACCCGAACCCCAGCTGATGTGATGATGCCGATACACAAACCAGAAATTGAAACCTAACATGTTAATATTAACCAATGACACAGGTGTATATAAATATGAATAGGACGTTTAGAAAATAATCACTAGTGTTATTCGGGGTAACTGTCGTATTCACAATGTTAGGGTCTCTGAGGGGCCTAAATAAATAGCATCCCTCTTCCCCTTTCAAGTTCTAGAGAAATGGAGAAATAAAACAAAAGCAGCAAATGAGGTCAAAATATTATCTTCGATAGCAATAAAGGCCAAGATAGAGGAAGTAGCTTAGTGTGGAAGCCAAAAGGGGGCTAACTGAACCCTAGAATTAGACAGAATTACCCTTCTAGACACAGGCAACGCTGGGCCAGGCAAGGCCTCCCCACGTAGAAAACACACCTCCCTGCAGACAGCTTTCTCCCAAGAGGAAGGAGGGCTAAGCCGGTTACTCTTCCCATCTTCACAGTTGGAGAAGTTACTCCACATTCCCAGGGCAAAGTGAGGGACCCAGAGTGGCAGGGAGAGTCACGCCAGGGAGCTGTCTCTCCCCTTCAGGAAAGATCTGTCAGAACTAATAGGAACATTTCCCCACTAACATTCCCAAGGTTTTTCTTCTTGAACCTGATAGTCTTGACAATTAAGATGGTATGATCACCCAGGGCATAGCTGTCCACCTGCAGGAGGTGATCAGGAAGCTAATAGGGGCAGCCCTGCTCTCGCACTCAGAACCACACACCAACGCCCCCCACCGCTCCTCTTCTGTGTCCTCCCACACCATCGGCCCCAAAGCTCCAAAGTGATTCCGAACAATACGGTAACATTAAATATATTCTTCATCCAAGGAAATTCACTTCCTGTTCCATTTCCCATCTCAAATTTCATCCAGCCGTGTTATCTAAGATAGCTATCAGAGATCTGAAATGAGATTTAAAAATTGCATTAAGAAGCTCACAGGCTGGGCGCCTGGCTCACGCCTATAATCCTAGCAGTCTAGGAGGCTGAGGTCGAAGGATCGCTTGAGTTCAGGAGTTCAAGACCAGCCTGAGCAAGAGTGAGACGCCCGTCTCTACTAAAAATAGAAAAAATTAGCCAGGCATGGTGGTGTGTGCCTGTTGTCCCAGCTACTTGGGAGGCTGAGGCAAGAAGAATGCTTGAGCCCAGGAGTTTGAGGTTGCTGTGAGCTACAGTGACGTCACACTGCACCCTAATCTGGGCAACAGAGGGAAACTCTGTCTCAAAAAAAAAAAACAACAAGGAAGCTCCAACAATGAAATGCCAACAATAAAGAGATGTCTCTAATTTGAAGAATAACAGAAAACCCTCCCATTATCAAACTCCAGAATTAAAGTTCAAATTCCATCACAAACTAAAACTAAGACATTACAGTCAAAAGTAACTGAAGTTCAAAATTCCTATGTTAAAGTCACAAGACCATCAATCCCAATCTGTATTTGTATTTAATCTCAGCTAGAGGGTCTCCAACACCCTGGCAGAGGTGTGGTTCTTTCAGCAGCTGCAGCCTGGGCTGGACTGGGTTAGTTCCTCCAAGCTTCCAGAGACAGGGTGAGTCCCAAGGCCATCTTCCAAGAACCTCGGTTTATAAAAGTCCAAAGAGTTAATGAGACACAAGAATATCACAACACTAGCCCCACAACCACAAAATTTAGAAAATGAGCCACTTCCAGACCCCAAAGCAATCATCCCAGACAAAATTAAAATTTTATGTCCAGAACACTGTACTTAATGTTGCCAAAGCCTGAAGAAGAAATTCAACACTATCTGAAGGAAGAAGGAAAAAAAATTTTTTTTAAGGCAAACACGAGGTGAAATTTACTGAGGGGGAGCAAGACAGTATTATAGAGCAAGAGCAAGACAGGTTTACAGAGCAAGATACACACTCCACAGATGACTACAGACCCCTTGTCACAGCAAAAGAGGAGAAAATCTTAATCTTACTTAAAAACCTCACCTTGATGCCAGATAACTTTGTCAATGGTTCAGATTCCATGTCCTGTGAACAGAAACGCATGGGCAAAGCATGTAGAAAAAGGTCAGTTTGGGCATTCTGTACTTGCCATATGGGGACCCTCCTACGTGGAACTTTTTACTTCCCATTTCCCCGTGAGTCCTGAGCTCCTGGCACCACACTGCTGGTGAGCTCCCCTAGCCCGATCTCCACATTTACTCCGCAATGTGCAGAGGACAGACGTTTTCAATCACGTGCTGCGTTTACGGCTTCTGCCACAGCCTCTTTTATGAAATCACTAAGACCTAAAAAGCCTTCCTCCTAGGGAGGGCTTTCCTTTCATCCCCATGTGTGTTTCGGCTGAAGAAAGCACCCTCAGCAGATTCTTGAACTGAGGTTGTTGCTGAAGCTCTGAGCCTGTCCCCCTAGGTAAGGACAAATACCTCTGCCAGATGCCCTAGATTTTCTTCCACATTTTAATTTCAATAACAAAGTTAGGGTGACCTTAAGGACACAGGCAATACCGGCGAACCCACCTGCAATAACTGTATCACCTTGAAACCTACCCGGTAACTTCTGGAGAATTTTCCACTCGCAAGTCTGTGAACAAGCCATTTGAATTTCAGGTCAGTCCTTCCACAATTTCCTCCTCGGCCCTGAATATAGGTGGAATTTGCCAGCCTAGCTCTGTCTACCAAAGCAGGATGCTCACAAATTAAAGCTAGGATCTCCCCAGTTCTCTGTGGCTCACACAGAACTCAGCCTCCCGGCAGGAGGTATTTCCACAAGGAAACACCCAGAGTAAGGAAGAGAATCCCCCTTTACAACACACATGGGATCTAGAATATTGTCAAGGACTCTAGGCGCAAACAGTGCTTGCCATGGTATCAGTTCGTGTATCGTTCAATGAAACTAAAATGAGATGGTATATCGATATACTTTTTTGACCAAAAAAAGTTATACGAAAAGAATGTAAGAATCTATCAGAAGAAATAAAGTGACTGTAGCGGAAAATAAAAGAAAGGACATGTGGGAAAAGAGCAATAAAAAGGTAAAGCCAGTTTGGGAGAGCTGCTCTGGTCCCCACCCAAGTAGCGCTAATAACTAAAGCCACATTCATGGCTTACAAAGCACACAAAGACTAAATTAGGTGCTGCTCGGGATACAAAGACGAGAGGGTCGGAGCCTCAGCACAAGGTAGCCTAAGTTAGGCAGCATGAAAGAAGTATAACAAAGAGCTTGGGAGTCAAAAGGAGAAAGATAGTGCATCCGGTTAAGGGGAAATCCAAGAGGCTGCCTGGAAGAGTTGAGAAAATTGTGTTAAAGTCCAACGATAGTAGCTGTAGTAGTTTAACAGTTTTTAAACATGTCCCAAAACACCTTGACATTCCTGCCATTGAGAGGTGGGGTCTATGTCACCTCTTCCCTTGAATGTGGCTGGTGGGGGGCGGGGTTGTGATGGCTGCAACCAATAAAGAGTACGGTGGACTCTGCACGGCTTCGTAAGTTAGATTGTTAGTAGAAAAGGCCAGCCGGCACCCGTCCAATCTTCTTGGGACAATCTTCAGAACCCAGGTGCCAAGCCCAGGCCGCAGGTAGGGGTTCTGGCTGAACCTCCCAGCCGCAGCCCCCAGGTTGCAGCTGTCGATCAGCATCAATCTCAACACCCCGCATCTGAGGTGAGAAGTTATCAAGATACCTCAGCCCCTTCCAACCGCAGCTACACAAGACACCCTAAGGGACAACCACCTAGCCCAGTGAGCACCCAGAACCATGAGAGATAATTTTTTAAAAAACGAACATTGATGCTTTAAGCACTAAGTTTTAGGACAATATCGTTATTCAGCGATAAATTGAACTGGCTCCTCTCACACACTTTGCATCTCTTTCTCTAGGAAAAGCTTTGGCCTTTTCTGAATTCAGTGTCCAAGTTAAAGGACTGGAAGAATACTTTACAGGAAGCCCCACTTTTTGCTACCATTCCTAGAAAGCTCTATTAGCTGCAGTCATGTTTTCTTCCCTTTTGAAAATCCTGCCAAGTGCTCTACACTGGCCCAAGGCATTTTCATGTTCAGCCTCATCGTAGCTGACTATTATTCTCAAAAATCTGCAGTGACCCCTGAGCCTCCGTTTCCATTCCTGAACACACACATTGCAGGTATACATGGCAGCAGGTTATATAAAATCTCAGATGAGCCCCTGGATTAATTAGGTAGGCCAATTTCTATTACAAATATGCCTAAAAACTATTTTGGCAAAAACATAACAGAAGTTTATTGTCTGACCACACAAACAGTCCAAAATGGTTCCTGATTGTCAGTGGAGCTTGTTCTACACAGACCCAGGATAGCAAAGGCCCTGCCATCCTCAGAAATTCCTTCCAGGGTCCCTGTGAGAAAAGGACATATGGACGATCACACAGTAGGAGGTTTCTATGGGCCAGGCCCACATGTGGTACACATAACCTCTACTCATATTCCATTGGCTAGGACTCAATAGGTCACACCTAACTGCAGGTGTGTGCCCAGAATTAGAAATTAGGATTTGCTGGCGAGGCCGGGCGCGGTGGCTCACACCTATAATCCCAGCACTCTGGGAGGCTGAGGTGGGAGGATTGCTTGAGCTCTGGAGTTCAAGACCGGCCTGAGCAAGAGCGAGACGCTGTCTCTACTAAAAAAAAAAAAAAA